>JAOANK020607473.1:0-11898 GCA_026257165.2 Telfairia occidentalis
TTGATCCACTTTTATGTCTCCACATATAGTTTAAGTATTCATATAATAGCCACGGGTTCTTCGTTTATTGGATTTATAGAGTTGTAAAAGAATTCAATAACAATTTTATTGAATAACATCAATAAAAACTTTATCTTTATTTAATTTTGAGATACTAATGAAAGATAGATAGACATGCATATGCAGCAGAAAGGATCATATTGCACTCTAATTAGCTCAATTTAATGGATAAAATCATGCCCTTAAACTTGAGAAAATAGAGAATTGAGGAAACTTACCTTTGAAGATCAAATTCTCCTTTGATTGTCCGCGGATTTGGTCGCGAACACCTCCCGAACCACCACTAGTATCTTCTTAGCTATTCTCTAGCCTTAGAACAGATGATGGGATCAAAAATCGTGGCGAAATTGAGAGGGAATGGAAGGAGGATGGTATTGTTTAACCTTTGAACACCAAACCTTTTGGGAGCAAATTGTTCTCCTTAATCAACCTTTTCATGCATGAAATTTACCTCAATTTAAAGTGGATTTCTTGCACAACAAACTCACCAAAGATTGACACTCAATTTGGTAAAAAATCACTTAAGGGAGAGGAGTCTAAAGGAGGTGAAGCATGGGAATGAAATGGTTTCATGGATAATTCCATTAACCATTTCTTTTCTATTTTCTTTTTCCTTTTTATTTTCTTTTAGTTTTTTATTTTTAGTTTCATAAATTAATAACAAAATACATAAATTTAAATTAAAACAATTTTAATATCAAATATTAAAATAATATTATTTTACCATCAATCTCGATTTTTTTAAAAAATTATTTTTTCGAATATGAATCTCAATTCATATATATAACATTCAAATCTCATTTAAATGTTATTTACAACTCTCCTTGATCGTTTAATTCGCAATCAAGCGTCGAGGGGTTAATTATATCATATATATTTAACGTACACTCCCTAAACCGAAGTTGAACACTTTAAACTCATTCACCACACTGTCCTAAGGTTTTATCCAATGTGAGCTAGCCGAGGGACCTAATGGACCTATAGATCATGAGCTCCAACGATCCAAGATTAGCCGATTAAACTCTTTAACCTAGCTAACCAACATTCGTTAACTAACAGGTCACTCCACTAAAGCCCGTAGCTGAAATCTCCTAACTATAGATATATTTCTGTCCATTTGATATAACTATGATCAGTAAGTCAACCCTTCACAGGTTGTTCAAAATCTCAGCTGGGTCAAATTATCGTTTTACCCCTAGATTACCTCTTGCTCCTTAAGTACCACTTACCCTCTAATGAACAACTGGTTTGTGGTCCAACCACCAAATCGATTTCCTCTCGGGCTAATGAGAGGGGTGGGGCCCCTTGTTCGAGACTTGGAATCAGCACTTAAGGGAACAACCTCTCTACTATCCCTAAAGTCGGGTAGAAGTGAATTTCGTCTTGCAGAACTATGTCTCCAGCTATCTACCTAGTCTTACCCCTGAAATGGGAGGCATATTGAGCAGGCTTTGATGAGCCTCTCTCACCCATGCAGATCTAAGGATAATCACAAACAAACAGAAGTTCATAGTTAGCTAAAGATTAATATCAAGTTACCTAGGTCATCAGTTTGAAATTAGTCAGTGCTTTTAGTAAATGGTGTTATAAAGAAATACTGATTGTTTCGTGGTCCAGTCTTATGCAAACTCATTGCATAGGATGACCCCACTCGCATGTCTCCACATAAACAATTCAGGATCACATCATTTGTACCATATACAAAGCGGGTCGCGTCCCATAGTGTCCCTAGGAGAAGGTACCCAACCTAATCCGTATACTATAGACCATTTTGGCTATTTACTCAAACTTGATCCACTTTTATGTCTCCATATAAAGTTCAAGCATTCATTTTATAGCCATGGGTTCTTAGTTTATTGGATTTATAGAGTTATACTTAGCCATTTACTTTATTCAATAACAACTTTACTAAATAATTTCAATAACTACTTTATTGATATATGTTTACAACGTTTACATGCCATGAGTTTTAGGACATAAAAACCCAACAACTGACTAAGTTCTTCTTTATCTGAGGAACAAAAGCAAAATACCATTTCTAGTTTTTAGATTGGAGACACCAATATGTGAGACAGAGAGTTTGTTTCCATTTCCTACAACAATTTGTTCCTTACCAATGTATTCAGTTGAGAGGGAGAGATTTCCAAGCCTTGATGTTACGTGGTTGCTTGCACCATTGTCAAGGTACCAAGAGTCGCCTTGTTAGCTTGTAGGAATTGCCATGAGTGCGGTAGGATTATTGTTGTTTGTCTCTAGCTTTGTATCTTTAGAGGGTGAACTTGTTCCACCTTTTGTTTTATCATCTTTGTCATAGCAATGATAACACAAAGTAGCAGCGTGTCTTGACTTTCCACAGATTTGGCAAATGAGACGTGTATTTCTATAGGGATGAAACCAACCTCTCCCATGTCCTCTTCCTCCTCTTGTGTAAGCATTTCTTCCTTCACCATTGTAAGGAGTAGCTTGGTTGTTCTGTTTTAAAAAATCCAGATTAGTATAGTTGATTGAATTTTGAGTGAGAGAGGTGATACCTTTGAAGGATTGGAGTCTCTCATGTCGCTATGCGAAGGATAGAAGTTCAAAATGTATCTCGTTCCATGTCATATTTTGATTTCTTATGACACACACAAAAGGTGAGTATTCTTCATTAAGTCCTACAACTACATGGAAGATAAAACTTCTCATGTTCATCAGGTAACCAGCCAAGTGAAGATTGTCAAAGTACTGCTTCATTGTACAAAGGTATTCACTCATTTTTATCATCCCTTTGATAGTTTGCTACAACATTCATCGATTATAGTTTTCTTGCGACCTTGATTGTACTCCATAGTATTCTTGAACCGAGTCCCAAAGTCTTTTTTCGTCATCATGTCCCATAACTTGGGCAGGAATTTTGGGTGTCATTGAATTTTATAATCATCTAACCAATAGTTGATCTGCGACTAGCCATACATCGTATTCAGGGTTAGGAAGAAGCAAACCCGTGGGGTCATCTTCACATGGTGGTATGATTATTGACATTTTAGGGGCTAGAGTTTTTCCCTTGAGATGCCCTTCCAATTTGTAACTTTTCAAAATGGGTAAAATTATATTTTGCCACAAGAGAAAATTTCCACTATCTAATTTAATTGATGTTAGTTAGTTTAATAGATTGGTGAAAGAGGGTTATCCAACGAAGCAAGTTTCAAATTTTACTTGAAGTTTTGAACTTTCAGCAGGTGGTTTTCCAGTGGTGAATACAAATGGAGTGTTTTGTGCGGTTGGCGTGGCTTCTTCAATAGGACCATGAGTTTTCACACTGGATGGTCATGGGAGCTTTTTTGGAAGCGTTGCCATTTTGTTGCTTTGATACCAAGATGGAGGTTTAGGTGTTTTAGTGATTCTCATAATCTTTTCTTCTATTATTGAAGGCATTTTTCCTTGTTATTTATAGTAACAAAGGAAGATAAAAAGGATTATTACAAGTACATTGGAATGATGAAAACTTATACAAATAGGCAAGGTAGGTAGGAAAAGATGAATCAGGTAATGAAAAGTCAAAATCATTGTACTGTGGATGAGGATGTAGAGTTAATCTTTTGTCTTTGTTTACTGTGGTTGATCTGTCTTGAAAGGCTTTCTGATTGTGTTCTGACATTGCCAGAATAGAAGATTCGAAATGGCAGTAAGCACATCGCCAACCTCATCTTCTATGTTCCCTAATTGAAAGGATTTGTATCTATGTGAGCAAAGGTGGAGTTGGCTTGAGAGGCAAGAAGAATGGTACCATTAGTAACAAAATATGGAGAGGCTTAAGGTAGTCCATTAAGGATGGCCACGATTATGATTTAATTGTAGAGGTGGGTAGGATGAGGTTCCATTGAAGGAGAAGGGTGAGAGAGGAGGAAGCCAAAAAGAAAGAGAGGCTAATATTAGAAGGATTTGTCAATCTTGGGCCCAAATTTATAGTCATTCATAAAGTGCCTATGGAGCTTAGAGGACATGAGCAAAGAAAAATCGATTTTGTAACGTCCCTTAATTTTTTATTATTATTATTATTTTAGATTATAACTGTTCGAGTTAATTAAGAGACTAAATTTTGGTTTTATTTTTATGATTATTGGATGATGAATTTATAAAGATTAATTTATTGGTTTAGTGAGGCTTTTTATTTAGGAAAATTAGGAGAAAAATTAAATAATGGCTTTCTTGTAATTAGAAGACTTAGGTCTAGGGTTTAGGTTTGAGGCGAACCCTATAAAAATATCATTATGGACCCTAGCCACCAAAACATTTTTTCTATAACAAAAAGAAAGAGCCTATCCCAATTTTTTTCCCCTTTTTTCCTCCCTTTTCACGCCAACTTCACTCTTCCCCCACGAAAATTTTCCTCCTCTCACCCACACCTTCCTCCCTCACATGCACCCATCTCTCAAAAGCAGTAGTAGGTGGCAGCAGAAGCTGATCGGTGATCGGGATCAGCGACGGCGACGGTAAGGTGTTTTTCCTCTTCCTTTTTGATGTTTACCAACTTTCGTAGCTCCGTTTTGGTTCAAATTTTTAGGATAGTTTCCTTATCACCTCCTCATATCCCAACCAGAACACGTAAGCCAACGGAGGCCTCAAACTTTGTGTTTTCTCGAGTTTTTCTCATTTTTAATCTCATTTTCTTTCTTTCTTGGTCTTTTGAAAGGGCAATTTTGGAAAATGAAGGGTCGAGAAGTACGAGCAGGTCGAGATCTACATGTTGGTGAAATTGGAATCACGATTAGAGCAGCGATGGAGGCTCACGCACTGCAGGAAGCGGCGATGGTGGCGGCCCGTGTGTCACACTTGTCGAGAGTTTAAGTCGCACGTGGCGGCGAGTCGGAGGTCTGTTGGAGCTGATTTCGGTGGTGTTGAACTCCTGATGGTGAGTAGATTCCAAAACGGATCCCTGTTCACCAATTCGAGGTGGCGCGTGGACAACACGTGGCAGTCCGACGACAGTGCGTGGGCCGTCTTCTTGACAGTAGCGTGCTCTGACTCTCTCAGTAATATTTGCTCTCTAAAAGTCGTAAGTTGCCTATTTCATATTAGGATAATAATGAATAATTGGCTAATATGACATTGTGGATGTATGTGTGCCCTAGGTTGCTTAAAGAATCCATCACCATTTTTCCTTGGTTTCACTTGTTGTTTTCCTGAGATTTGAGCTAAGTGACTTTGCTCCTAGATAAACTATTGGGCTAGGTTGGTAACTTGTTTGAATTGTGTGATGTATGTGTTAATCATGGCTATCTTATATAGTTTATGAATTGAACATGATGATGTGCTAGTGTGATAAGCATGTTGTGTGTATGGCTATTATGTGGTTGTTATATGTCATGAGTATCAGCTGTATGGATGCTAGGGGCATTAGTGGAATATTGCATGTTTGACGCCCTGAGGCTTCAAATTATATGATATGTGTTCGGGACATATGCATAGTTATGGATTGTGTGTTGCATGTTCATGAGCTAGGAGTTATATCATCTCTACTTAGTGTTATATTTGAGGACCTCCATGAATGTATTCTCTGCTTTGTGCTACTGTGTGCTTGAGATGTCTCTATGGGATAGTATATATTTGCTTAGTGTTGAACGGAGAACCTCGTGTCTTTGTGGGATAGTATATCTTTGCTTAATGTTGAGCGAAGAACCTCTTTGAGATACATTATGTGCTTTGTGCTGCTGTGTGCTTGAGGTGCCTCGAGATGGTATACTCCTGTGAGAGTTAGGGAGTAGGTCCCACATGAGATGCATCACTATTTGTGTTTGTATGTCCGACCCAGGGGTCGGAGTTACTTACTGGGTATATTTTATATACTCAACCTTTTTCCTTTGTTTTTTTTTTAGGTAAGAGCAAGAACAACTTGGGTGGATGACGAGAAGAGGGTGAAATAGGGCCATGGCTGCGCGTTTTGGTCTTTCGCATGTGTCTACTTTAGGAGTTGTTTTGTTTTAAATGTTTTGAACTAAATGTCATATTACTAAATTGTGTTTAGTTTCCTCTTTCCTTTGTTTTAAATTCGGGATCCCAACTTGTTTTCAATTCATTTTTTAAAGTACTTAAATTGTCATTTTCCTTTTAATAAAGATTCTTTGAAATGAGTTATATAAAAAATCTTTGTGTCAAACATGCATGCTAGTAATAGCCCTAGGTAAGGTATGTCTAAAAGTCAGACTGTTACAAATTTGATTCAGAATTTGGGAGGTTTTAAATAGTTAGGTGATAATAGAGAATTGATTAATGGCATTGAAGATGAGCTTGGATGAGTAGCATCAAATGGTGGAGAGTTTGATCTAGATTTTTTGAGATAGAAACAAGAGAAGATGAGTAGAGATTAACTCCCCTCCCATCTGAGTGAGAAGAATCGTAGAAGAAGAATAAGGAGGAGGAAGAGAGAGAAAGGATAAGGTAGGAGAGAGAAGGAGAGAAATATTAAAAAACTAATAATTTCATGTAAGATATATAAACAATATAAAATTAATAAATGTTGTCATGTCAATTAAAAATCGTCAACTCAATAATGTCTAATCACTTTTTTGTTAGTCAACTAAAGGTCAATTTTACTCAAGGACCATTTAGAACTATTTTCCAAACTTTAGGAACTAAAATGTTCCTTTTGAAACTTCAAGGACCAAATAGACAACAACTTCAAATCTCAGGGACTAAAAGTGTATTTTGCCCTTATATAAAATAACAATTTAAAAATATAATAATATTTATTGATTTTTCAACCTTAATGGTTTTACAAAATGGTCTTTAATTCATAAAGGATCTTATGATTGTGATTATTATTATTATTATTATCCAATAAACGCCACAAAAGAAATCTTTGATATGATGATGATGAAATTGAAACTTAAAAGATAGCTTATAAAGTTTAGGGTAAGAATTTATTGTCTCGAACTTCAGTTAAGACCTCAATTACAATTTTACCCAAGGACTATTTAGAACTATTTTTTAAATTTCATGGACTAAAATGTTTCTTATGAAACTTCAAGGACTAAATAGGCACCAACTTCAAACCTCAGGGACTAAAAACGTATTTTGCCCTTATATAAAATATCAGTTTAAAAGTGTAATGATATTTCTTGATCTTTCAACATTAATGGTTTTACATAATGGTCTTTAAAACAATTTTCATGAAGGATCTTATGGTTTGTGATTATTATTATCCAATAAAAGCCAAAAAAAAAAAAGAAAAAAAAAAAAAACTTTGCTATGATGATAATGAAATTGGAACTTAAAAGATAGCTTATAAGTTTATGGTACAAATTTACTGTCTCGAACTTCAGTTAAGACCTCAATTACAATAAAGTATTTTTGTTTATGAAAAAATACTTTATTTCAAAAAATTAATCAATATATATATCAATTTTTCGTTCAAATATAGTTACTTTATTTTCATATTTTGTTCAATAATTTTTTTAATATTAACTACCCAATATTATATTAAAACATTTTTACTTTTTTGCTATCTGAGTAAGAGACCATAAGAATTTTCTCAAACTAGAGGCACCAAATTTAGAATTTAGCCTAATTTTAAAGTTTAAATACCTATTTGAGACAATCACAAAATTTTATCTAACAAATTAATTAAGACAAACTATATAAGAGCCAAATAAGAAATTTTTAGAACTACGTGAACCAAATTGAAACTTATTAAAAGTCAGTTAAACCATAGAAAATAAATTAAAATTAACTTTTTAAAACCGTAGAAAGATCATATCATCGATTAAAATTTACCTAAACCATAAAAGGACCAAGTTGAAAATTTGTCCACACTATGAAAGGTCGAAATTGAATATTTGGCATAACCAAAAAGATACCAAATGGAAAATTTGACCAATCCGAAACAGACCAAATATGAAATTTGTCCAAACTATAGGTTCAAATTTGTAATTTTGGCTAATTTTACAGTTCAAATAAGTATTTGACAATATCACCAAAAACATTTTATGGACTAAAGTTATAATTTAGCTATACTAACAAAAATATAGTTAAACAAAAAAAAATTTGCAATAGAAAAATAGATAGTAGTCATTGTATTTTGGAAACTATTTTAGGACACTAATTATTACTTAATTTTTAAGAAAAAAAAAATTTGAAAAAAACAAATATATGGTGGTTTTGTAGGATTGTAAATGGCGAGAGGATTTAAGCGAGAGGATCATTCTATTTGCGATGTGTGATGTCAAAATAACATTGTCCTTGATCATTAAAGAAAAAAATAAATCTACATAATTTAATTTTGGGTTTCCTTCTTCCATAAGAATTTCTTTTTTCTTTCCTCCTCTCCCCTCTTAATCGTCCGAACCCAGCCCCATGCCTCTATCAATCTTGATGGAATCGTGAAGTCCATTATCGTCGTCGAGCTTTGTTGTTGCTGTCAAGGTCTATCGTTATCGTCGAGGTCTGTCGTTCCTATCGAGGTCCGTTGTCAGGAAAGATCGTTCCTCATTGGAAGTATCATGAAGTCCATCGTGTGGGTGAGGTCTTGATTTTCTTTGTTCTCGTTCAAATCATCGATTTTGGTTATTTTTATTTGAATTCTGTTTTGAAATGTAGTTAAGAAATACATGTTGTTTGGTTGATATTTTATTTGAAGGTTGTTGTCAATTTGGTTTTAGAAGAAGTGAAGCCTCATACAATTAAAACTAAGACAAAAAAATCATTGTAAAAGTACATAACAATTCATGTGAAAATTTGCAATCGTGGTTGCTTTGTAATGGATTTTGAGAGATGAAATTGGGGTCTTGAGCAATGTTTTAAAAGGGCTTTAAGCCTTGAGGACTTGATCCTTTTTTTTTTTTTTTTTGAGATAGCCATGGGAGAATACTATGTGGTTTTTCTTTTGCATTGGATTTAGCATCTAAAATTAGTTTCTTGAAAATCCTTTTATTTAGTTATTTAGTTAAAAGTTCATACTTAACTTTAAATATTTTTTGAACTTCTTTTAGGATTGCGAAAAAATTATATACTGAATTTTCTAGACTGACTTTGGGACGACTTCTTGTTCAATTGCGACAAATATCATCTTGAATTTTTTGGACCAATTTTGGGACATTTTGTTGGGACTTCATTCAAAGGTAAGTAAGAAGTGAGAAATGATGATGCTTGAATTAATACATTATCGGGGCTATGCCGCTTGAAAAGTTTCTTGATAGATACTCTCTTGTTAAACTCTTCCAATTCTATTGTAGTCCATGAAATATTGATCTTCATAATCTAAGAATAATCTTTCAATAATTAGAGAGATTCTAGTTACCCATAATTACCACTTTCACTATTCTTGTCTTTTGAATTGGCTAAAACTAAAGAAAGACCACATTTTTTTAAATATTTGTCAAATTTCTTTAATTTGTTGTTAATAATTGGAGAATCTTGTACAACTTATAAGCTAATACGAGATTCTCAGAAATAGTTGTAAAGCATATCAAATAATGGAAAATTATCAAATTTGCTTTAACTATTCTTTGTCTTGGAATTCTATTATTGCCTTGAATTATTGCTTGTCTCTATTTAATGTGTTACTCAAAGTGGACAATGATCGATCTTATTAAAATAACAATATTCTCATAAATAGTTTGAAAACTATAATATTTTTGCACATCGTTTTTTAAACTACAGTATCTTTTTAAAAAAAGTCTTTGTATTTGTCAATATATCTTAGTGAAAATTTAATTTTCATCAAAAATAAAAACTAGTTATATAAAGTGGACAATGGTATCATTGATTCTAGTAGCTATTTTTTTTTCTATATCGTCTATGTTACATTGATTTCAATTCTCTTTGCTTATGTTACTTTGTTATCTCTATTGACTTTATTTTACTAGGTTTTAATATAATGGATAAATTGTAGATGTCTAAAGATAGACTATCTAAGGAGTACGAAGAGGGGGTGAAAACTTATATTGAGTTGCTTAGAAACATTTTAGTTAAAAAACATCTATACGATGTTCATGTGTCAAGTGTGGAAACTGTAAGTTTCTCAATACTAATGAAGTAAGAAATCACTTATTTGCATACATGGTATTGACCAAAGATATGATAATTAGATCTGGCACGAAGAAGGTCTTTTTAGTCATTTTAGAAATTTATTAGGTAAAAAATTAGATTATACAATCAACCAACAAGTGTCTGAGAATGAAATTGATGATAATATTATTAAGATGGTTGAAATTGCACACCAACATTCTGGGGATGACCCAAAAAAGTTTAAGAAGTTGCTTATAGATGTCGAAAAATCATTATATCCATGCTTTAAAAAAATTAACTAAATAAGGTATGTTAGTCAAATTGTATCACTTAAAAACAAAATTAGAGTAGAGTGAATACTAGTTTTACACAACTTTTGACATTATTAAAGGATGTATTACCTGAAAATAACGAATTGTCAACATCTATGTATGAGGCAAAAAATACTTTAGTTACCTAGGGTATGAACTACGAGAAAGTTCATGCATGTCCCAATAATTGTTGCCTATATAGAAAAGAATACGTTGATGCATCCAAATGTTCTCATTGTAATGAGTCGAGGTGGAAGAAGCATAAGAACTCAACGGAAGAGAAAAAAAGAGTACATGCAAAAGCTGTATGGTAATTTTTGCCAATTTCACGTTTTCAAATGATGTTCAATGATCATTTGCATGCGAAAAATTTAACATGGCATGCTAAGCAAAAATTACTGGATGAAAATTTATGTCATCCTGCTGATTTTTCATCTTGAAAATGGATCGATCACTTATGGCCGAATTTTGGATGTGAAGAGAGAAACCTTTGCTTGTTCTTTCAACTGATGGGATAAATCCTCTTAGTGAGATGAATAGCAAGTATTGTTGTTGGCTTGTAGCATTGACGACATATAATCTTTCACCTTGTTGATTTCTAGGTCGAAGTAACCACTGTACGACATAGATATATATTTGGCCTCTTTAATAGATGATTTGAAAACTCTTTAGAACGATGGTGTACCTTTATTATGATGGATGTCGAGATGAAATATTTATATTGAAAGCAATCTTAATGTGGACGATCAATGATTTTCCAGCGTATGATAATTTAGCTGGTTGTAGTGTTAAAGGCTATTATGCATGCTCCATATGCAGTGAAAACACATTAGCTATGCATTTAAAATATGGGGAAAAGATAGCATATCTTGGACATAGAAAATTTCTGCCACGTGATCATCCATTTAGAAAACAAGAAAAAAACCTTCAATAATGCTCAAGAATTTGGACAGGCCCCACAACTATTAGTGAGAGAAAATATTATTGAAACGATTCTCAACAAGGAACTCTTTAATGAAGATGCGCTGAAGGATAAAAAATTAATTGGTTTTTCACAATCTTGTTGGAAGAAGAAATTCATATTCTTTGAACTCAAATCTTGGAAGAAGCTTCATGTTCGACATTAATTAGATGTTATGCACATTGAAAAAAATGTATGTATGAATCTAATTAGCACATTGCTTGACATCCCCAGTAAAACAAAGGATGGATTGCAAACTCGACGTGACTTAGAACTTCAAGGTATCCATCCAAAATTTGCACCAAACTTTGTAGGAAAAAGAACATTTATACCTCCAGCTTGTTACACATTATCCAAACAAGAGGAACACATTGTCTGTCAATCCTTGTCAAAAATAAAAGTTCACAAAGGGTATTCTCTAATATAAAGAACCTTGTATCGCTTGACAATTTGAAAGTTGCTGGGTTGAAATCTCATGATTGTCATGTTCTCATGCAACAATTACTGTTGTGGAATTCGGGCAATTTCCACCAATCTTCAAATTCACCTATGTGAATAGTGTGTGAATTATTGTACTAAAAA
>JAOANK020607776.1:0-11896 GCA_026257165.2 Telfairia occidentalis
GAAAAATCAAGTTAGTGGAAAAATTCACTAATATGATTTTTTCTTACAAGAAAGTGAGGTGTCATCTTCTTATGAAGTCACAAATCCCACTTAATGCATGAGGTTGAGGTGTCAATCTCTTGTGCATTTGAGACAAAAATACTTCTATAAATAGAAGATTTTTCAACTTAACTAAAGGTTAATTTTAATTTGATTAATTTTGGCTTCCAAAAAAGGGGTGTTCTAAGTGTTAGAACTCTTCTTTTCCATCTTTTTCTCCTTCAATTTCACCTCAAGTTTGATCCCACAATTTGGTCTAAGGCCGGAGAATCGTCAAGAAGACTCTAGTGGTGGTCCAACATCTGTTTGTGATCAAAACCGTGGAGAATCCAAGAAGAATTTGAGCATCAAAGGTTGGTTTCTCTTTTCTCTGTTTTTCCTCTTATTATATGCATGTTTATCCTTTTAATTTATCAAGTTAGAGTCCATTTTGATCTGCTCTGCTGCACATGCATGTTATTTATTCCATCAATTGGTATGAGAGCATGCTAATTGAAATCAATTTGCATTGGTGGGGTTGAACTCATGACATGAATGCATGTTGGTACTAAATGGAGTTTTGTGATTTTGACATCCTTTTAATTGTTCAATTGTTGAAATTATTTGTAATTGCTCAGTAATGTAAGGGCTTAAATGTGTTACAAAGGGTTTGTAATTTGTTGGAGTCAATTAGAGTCGAAATTAGGATGTAATTTCAAAGATTGGAGCAAAGACGCAGCTGGACAGAAGTAGAGTGTAGCTGCTGCCCAGGCAGCGTCTCGACCCTGTTCTTCAAATTCTAGAAGCGCGCGCACAGTAGACCAATCCGGTTAAGCCCCTGCAGTCGGTTCAGCACTTCTTTTGTGTTTTGGAGGCCAGTTCAAGGTGTTTCAACTTGGTTTAAGCCAGTTCGAAGCAGTTCGGGTCGGTTCAACACATTTTGGAGATTATTATTGTAATAATTTAGGGTTTTGTGTGCTTGAGATGCCAAAATCAATCCATTTTAGCTTGTTTAATTTATTTATGTATTGTGAATGTATATTTAAATTAAATTAAATCTTTTATGGATAATGTATGTCCTATAGATTTAAGAAACCCCTCCATAGGATAATCATGCTCCATGCATTGCAAGTATGTTATAATTGTTATAATATATAGTATGCATGAATAAATATCATGAGAATTAGTATAAGTGTTATATTAATTTATGATATAAATGCAGATGTATGATCAGATGTATGTCTTTTATTTTATAAGTGTTATAAAATGAATTAGACATTTAAAATCTATAACTTAGATAAACACCATGCTCACTTAGGGTTAATCACTCAAAATAAACCTCCTTTAATATTTAAATTAGGTCGATTTCTTGGAAAACTAAGATTACAAAACTCACCAGGCAACATCCTGTGTAAGGCTGGAGGTATTTAAGCTGACGTTTTACAAAACACCTACTACCTGAGGATCGAGCTAGCGTCTGAGTTGAGTTAACCCAGTTTTATGAGCATGCATGAGTGATGTGAGGTAATAAATGGTTTATCACCTAGACATCGTAGGTTTACATCCAGTATAAACATTATGCTTGGTTTCATCACCTAGACTTAGGTTGTTTTACTAATCGAAATATACATAAGTTCAAGAATACCAAAAACTATATCGAACACTTTAGTGGGAGAGAAATAGTACATATGATGTATTATTTTTTAGCTCTCACGTCCCTAAGAGTTCACATCGTGAGATTTGTGCAGGGCTTTGTGTCGCTTTTACCGTGACTGCTCCATTCGGAAAGTGTTTGCATAAATCAATAACAAGGTGAATAGGGGAAGTAGTTCATAGTAAGTTGGTGAAAGGTATGTGTCAACATGTCCTACGGTCTCCTCCATTAGGTCACACTGTGATATTCCTATGTTGCTTCTACTTGGGGTAATAATAGGCGCCTATCTAGTCAGACGGTTTGTAACATGGGATTCGGAACACTGTGAACTCCAGAGATGGATAGGGTTTCTTAGGTCCTTTTTCAGCATTGTATTTCGCTCGAAAGCTTGTTTGATTTCGATCTCTGAAATCTAAAAATGGAGGGTCTACACTTACAAGATTTACTAAGTGTTAGTAAATTCTTGTCCGAATTAACGATAACTAAATGCTAATGGAATAAAAGTTATTTTGATCTTAGTGTTTAGTCAAGAATGTCTTGATTTAGTGAAGGAGTGATTGACTGCCCCTTGGTGGTGATTGTTCTGACTCACTAAAGTGTCGTTGCAAATTTAATAATGTTGGGTAGATTTTAAAAATTTGCTAAAATTGATTGGATTAAGAAAATAGGGTTAACAGTTTACTAATAGGATTTGTTTATCTTTTTAGCAATGACTAGTTCAATTATCGAATTACTAGCATCCGAGAAACTTAACGAAGATAACTACGCTACATGGAAATCAAACCTTAATACGATACTAGTAATCGATGATCTCCGATTCGTTTTAACAGTGGAGTGTCCTCATGTTCCTAGCTCAACGGCAAACCAAAATGTTCACGATGCCCATGACAGGTGGACAAGAGCGAATGAAAAAGCCCAAGTCTACATTGTGGCCAATATATCTAATATACTGTCCAAAAAGCATGAGAAAATGGTCACCGCCAAGGAGATCATGGACTCGCTGCAGGCAATGTTTGAACAATTGTCTTCATCGGCCATGCACGATGCTTTAAAATACGTTTACAATTAGCGCATGAAAGAAAGAACATTTGTTAGAGAACATGTTCTTGACACGATGGTCCATTTTGACCGGGCAACGGTAAACGATGTTGTCATAAATGAGAAGGGCCAAATCAGTTTCATCATGGAGTCTCTTCCGAAGAGTTTCTTGCAGTTTTGCACTAATGCCATGATGAACAAGATTGAATATAACCTGACAACTCTTCTTAATGAGCTCCAGATTTACCAATCTTTATTAAAGAATAAAGGTACAAAAGTAAAAGAAAATGTTGCTGCTTCTTCAAAAAAATTCCAAAAAGGATCGTCCTCTGGAAGTAAATTTGGCCCATCTTTTTTAAAAAATAAGAGTATTCAAAAGAAGAAGAAAGGGAAAGGGAAAGACATAGCTTCTGCTACACAAAACGAGGGTAAGGGAAAGGCTGCAAATAAAGGAAAATGTTTCCACTACAACCAGGACAGACACTGGAAATGAAACTGCCCGAAGTACCTAGCAGAAAAGAAAGTTGAAAAAGAAAACAAGGTAATATGATTTACTAGTTGTTGAAACATATTTAGTGGAAAATGATTTTTCATCCTAGATACTGGATTCAGGAGCCACTAATCATGTTTGTTCTTATTTTCAGGAAACTATATCCTAGAAGCAACTTCAAAATGGTCAGATAACTTTCAAGGTTGAATCACGGGAGCTCATCTCAGCCAAAGCAGTAGGAGATGTGAAATTGCGTTTTAGAGATAGATACATTTTACTTGAAAATGTGTTATATGTTCCTAATTGTTGTAGGAATTTAATATATATCTCTTATTTGCTAGAATAACTGTATAAAGTATCTTTTGTGGTAAATGAAGCGTTCATTACAAAAAGAGGCATTAATATATGTTCAGCAAATTTAGAAAACAATTAATATAAGTTAAAACCTACCAAAGTTAAGGCTGTTTTTAATACTAAAATGTTCAAAACAGATGAAACACAAAATGAAAGGCAACGAGTGTCTCAAAGTAACTATCTTTGCCACTTAAGGCTTGGTCACATTAATCTCAATAGGATTGGGAGATTGGTCAAGAGCAGACTCCTAAATCAGTTAGAAGACAACTCTTTACCTTCATATGAATCATGTCTTGAGGGTAAGATGAGCCGAAGAACCCTTAGAGCTTATACATTCAAATCTCGGTGGTCTAATGCATGTCAAGGCTCGAGGAGGGTATGAATACTTCATCAACTTTATTGGCGATTGTTCTAGATATGGATATATTTACCTAATTCATCATAAGTTTGAAACTCTTGAAAAGTTCAAGGAGTACAAGGCTTTGGTTGAGAACCTATTAGGTAAAACCATTAAGACACTTCGATCAGATCCAAGTGGGGGAGTACATAGACTTGAGATTCCAAGACTATTTGATAGAACATGGAATTAAGTCTCAACTCTCTACACCAGTTATGCCTCAGCAAAATGGTGTATCTGAATAGAGAAATACAACCTTGTTGGACATGGTTCTTTCGATGATGAGTTATGCTCAGTTGCCTAGTTCTTTTTGGGGATATGAAGTAGAGACTGTAGTATACATTTTGAACAACATTCCCTCAAAAAGTGTTTCAAAAACACCTTACGAGTTATGAAGAGGACGTAAAGGTAGTTTGCGTCACTTCAGGATCTGGGGATGTCCAACACATGTGCTGGTGCAAAACCCAAAGAAATTGGAACATCGTTCGAAATTGTGCCTATTTGTTGGATATCCCAAAGAAACGAAAGGTGGTCTATTTTATGATTTTCAAGATAATAAAATATTTGTATCAACAAATGTTATGTTCTTGGAGGAAGACCACAAGAGAGATAATAAACCTTGCACCAAACTAGTATTAAACGAGATTTCTGGACAAACTATGGAAAATCAACAAAAGTTGTTGATCAGGCTGGTCCTTCAACAAGAGTTGTTGATCAGTCACATTCTTCTCAAGAGTCGAGAGAGAGCCTTGACATAGTAGGAGGGTTATTCATCTGCCCGACCATTACCTGGGTTTAAGTGAAACCCAACTCGTCAGGATGGGATATATGATCTATTCTTTTATAACCAGGCAATAAATGATGTGGACTGGGATCAGTGGATTAAAGTCATGGACCTCGAAATGGAGTTTATGTACTTCAATTCAGTCTAGGAACTTGTAGATCAACCAAATGACGTGAGACATATTGGTTGTAAATGGATCTACAAGAAGAAATAAAACATGCCAGTAAGGTACATACCTTTAAGGCTCGACTCGTGGTAAAGGGTTATACCTAGGTTGAGGGGGTGGACTATGAAGAAACATTCTCTTTTGTTGCCATGATAAAGTCGATTAGAATACTCTTATCTATTGCCACATATTATGACTATGAAATATGGCAAATGGATGTCAAGACTGCTTTTCGGAATGGCTGTCTTGATGAGAGTATCTATATGACTCAGCCAAAGGGGTTTATTGAACGGAGTCAACAGCAAAAAGTTTGCAAGCTTAAAAATCTATTTGTGGGTTAAAACAAGCATCTAGATCCTAGAATATGATATTTGATGCTGTGATCAAATCTTATGGCTTTGAACAAAATGTCGATTTACCTTATGTCTACAAGAGGATCATTAACTCTGCTGTAGCTTTCCTGGTGTTATATGTAGATGATATCCTTCTCATTGGGAATGAGATAGGATTTCAAACTGACATAAAACATTGGCTATCAACCCAATTCCAAATGAAAGATTTGGGAGAGGCTCAGTTTGTTCTTGGAATCCAAATAGTTTGGAATCGTAAGAACAAAACGTTAGGCATGTCTCAGGCATCATATATTGACAAGATGTTGTCTACATACAAGATGCAGAATTCCAAACGAGGTTGGTTACCTTTTAGACATGGGATTCATTTGTCTAAGGAAAGTGTTCTAAGACATCTCAAAACGTGGAGGATATGAGACGTATTTCCTATGCATCAGCAGTTTGTAGTTTGTTGTATGCAATGTTGTATAAACGGCTCGACATATGCTATGTAGTAGGAATTGTCAGTAGATACTAGACCAACCCTGGATATGATCACTGGACTGTGGTTAAGAATATCCTCAATTATCTTAGGCGAACGAGGGACTATGTGCTTGTGTATGGAAGTAAGAATTTGACTCTTACGGGATACACTAAATTGAATTTTCAAACTGATATAGATTCAATGAAATCTACTTCGGGATCTGTGTTCACTGTAAATGGAGGAGCCATAGTTTGGAGGATTATTAAGCAAAGCTGTATTGCAGACTCTACCATGAAAGCTAAGTATGTAGTTGCTTGTGAAGCACCAAAGGAAGCAGTATGGCTTAGGAAATTCTTAACTTATTTGGAAGTAGTTCCAAATATGCATTTGCCGGTCACTCTGTACTATGATAACAGTGGTGTAGTTGCAAATTCTAAAGAACCTAGAAGCCATAAACAAGGAAAGCATATCGAACGAAGGCCCTCTCAACTACAATGTTTGAGGGTCTTCTATAGAGTCTGGAACTCAGAGTTTTATAATCTAGGGCAAGTGGGAGAAAATCTTAGGTATGAGATGCCCTAGTTTATTCTATTTCTTGTTCTCTCTCTCAACTCAACAACATTTAGTACACCACTGAACTTTCAGTCCAAGTGGGAGTTTGTTGGGTTTTTTGTCCTAAAACTCATGGTATGTAAACGTAAGAACATATTCTATTATCAATAAAGTGGTTATTGAAGTTATTCGGTAATTTGTTATTCAATAAGTGAATGGTTAAGTATAACTCTATAAATCCAATAAAATAAGAACTCATGGCTACAGTACGAACACTTTGACTTTAAGTGGAGATATAAAAATGGACCAAGTTCGAGTCAATAGTCAAAATGATCTATAGTACAAGGATTTGGCTGGGTAGCTTATCTTGGGAAACTATAGGACGTGGCCCACTTTGTATATGATACAAACGATGTGATCCTGAATCGTTCATGTGGAGACATGCGAGCGGGGGCGTTCTATGCAATGAGTTTGGATAAGACCAGACCACGAAAGTCACTATTTGTTTATAACACCGTTTACTGATAACGATTGACTTATTTCATAATTGATGACCTAAGTAACTCGATTTTAATCTTGAGCTAACTAGGAACTTCTGTTTATTCGAGATTATCCTTAGTTTTGCATGGGTGAGGGAGGCTCATCATTGCCTGCTCAATAAGCCTCCCATTTTAGGAGTAAGACCGGGTAGATAGTTGCGGACACAGTCATGCAAGATGGAATTCACTCCTACCCAACTTTAGGAACAGTAGAGAAGTTGTTCCCTTAAGTGCTGATTTCAAGACTTGAACAAGGCGCCCCACCGTCTCATTGGCCCGAGAGGGACTCGATTTGGTGGTCGGACCATAAACCAATTGTTCATTAGAGGGTTAGTGGTACTTAAGAAGCAAGAAGTAATCCAGGCATAGAACGATAATTTTGACCTAGCTGAGATTACAAACAACCTATGAAAGGTCGACTTACTAATCATGGTTATATAAAATAGACAGAAATATATCTATAGTGAGGAGAGTGCAACTACGGACTTTAGTGGATTGACCTATTCGTTAACGAATGTTGGTTTGCTAAGTTAAAGAGTTTAACCTGTTAATCTCAGATCGTTGGAGCTCATGATCTATAGGTCCATTAGGTGCCTCGACTAGCTCACATAGGATAAAACCTTAAAACAGTGGGTGAATGGATTTGAAACGTTCAAATTTGATTAAGGATTGAGCATTAAATATATTCGATATATTTATCGTCTCAACGTTTAATTGTGAATTAAGGGTACAAGAAGAGTTGAAAAAAATATTTAAATGAGATTTAAATATTATATATATGAATAAGGATTCATATTCGAGATTGATGTGGTTTTAATATTAGTTTAATATTTGATATTATAATATTATCATTAAATCAAAATTAGTTTTAATTTAATTTTTTTCCTTTATTTTGAATTTGATCAAAAGAAAAATAAAAAATAAAAGAAAAATCAAGTTAGTGGAAAAATCCACTGATATGATTTTTTCTTACAAGAAAGTGAGGTGTCATCTTCTTATGAAGCCACAAATCCCACTTAATGTACGAGGTTGAGGTGTCAATCTCTTGTTCATTTAAGACATGAAAAAATACTTCTATAAATAGAAGATTTTTCAACTTAATTAATGGTTAATTTTAATTTGATTAATTTTGGCTTCCAAAAAAGGGGGGTTCTAAGTGTTCGAACTCTTCTTTCCCATCTTTTTCTCCCTCAATTTTACCTCAAATTTGATCCCACACTTTGTTCTAAGGCCGAAAAATAGTCGAGAAGACTCTAGTGGTGGTCCAACATCTGTTCGTGATCAAAACTATGGAGAATTGAGGAAGAATTTTAGCATCAAAGGTTGGTTTCTCTTTTCACTGTTTTTCCTCTTATTATATGCATGTTTATCCTTTTAATTTAGCAAGTTGGAGTGCATTTCAATCCATTCCACTGCGCATGCATGTTATTTATTTCATCAGTAAAGGTAGTTTACGAGATTTCAGGATTTGGGGCTATCCAGCGCACGTTCTTGAGACAAATCCGAAGAAATTAGAACGACGTTCAAAATTATGCCTATTTGTAGGCTATCCCAAGGAAACGAGAGGTGGTTACTTCTATGATCGTAAAGAAAATAAAGTATTTGTATTGATAAATGCTACGTTTTTGCAGGAGATCATATCAGAGAGCATAAACCGCAGAGTAAAATCATGTTGAATGAGCTTTCCAAAGAAACTATAGAATCTTCAACAAGAGTTGTTGAAAAAGCTAGTATACAAACAAGAGTTGTTGATGATGGTTCATCTAGTCAAGGACATCCACCTAAAGAATTGAGAGTACCTCGACGTAGTGGGAGGGTTATCAACTAGCCTACTCATTATATGGGTTTGACTGAAACCCTAACCATCATATAAGATGGAAACGTTGAGGATCCATTGACCTATAAACAGGCAATTAATGATGTAGACTGAGATGAATGAGTTAAGGCTATGAATCTCGAAATGGAGTCGATGTATTTCAATTCTATCTAGGATCTTGTAGATCAACCTGATGGGGTAAAACCAATCCATTGCCACATATTATGACTATAAAATATGACAAATGGACGTCAAGACTGCCTTTTTGAATGGTAATCTGAGGAAACCATTTAGATGCAGCAACCAGAGGGATTGATTAGCCAAGGTCAAGAGTAAATGGTTGCAAGCTTAATCGGTCTATTTATGGATTGAAACAAGAATCTCGATCTTGGAACATAAAATTTGATTATGCGATCAAGTCTTATGGCTTTGCCCAGAATGTTGATGAACCTTGTGTTTATAAGAAGATCATCAACAATTCGGTAGCTTTCTTCGTGTTGTATGTAGATGATATCCTACTCATTGGGAATGATATAGGTCTACTTACAAATTTACAAAAAATGCTGACAGCTCAATTCCAAATGAAAGATTTTGGTGATGCGCAGTATGTTTTAGGGTTCCAAATTATCAAGGATCGAAAGAATAAAGCGTTGGCCTTGTCTCAGGTATCGTATATTGATAAAGTGTTTGTCAAATATTCGATGCACAATTTTAAGAGGGGCTTGTTACCTTTCAGGCATGGAGTTGCATTCTCTAAGCAACAATGTCTTAAGACTCCTCAATAAGTTGAGGAAATGTGACAGATTCCCTATGTATCAGCTGTGGGCAGCCTTATGTATGTTATGTTGTGTACAAGTCCTGACATTTGTTATGTAGTAGGGATTGTCAGTAGATATCAGTCCAATCCAGGATTTGATCATTGGACTGCAGTTAAAACCATCCTCAAGTATCTTCGAAAAACGACAGACTACATGCTTGTGTATGGTGCTAAGGATTTGATCCTTATAGGATACACTGACTCTGATTTCCAGACTAATAGGGATTCTAGGAAATCTACATCAGGATCAGTGTTCACTCTTAACGAAGGGGCTGTAGTCAGAAGAAGCACAAAGTAAGGATACATCGTTGACTCTACCATGGAGGCAGAGTATGCGGATGCTTGTGAAGTTGCCAAGGAAGCAATATGGCTCAAGAAATTCTTGACTGATCTGGAAGTAGTTCTGGATATGTCTAAGCTCATCACCCTTTATTATGATAATAGTGGTGCTGTGGCAAATTTCAAGGAGCTTCAAAGCCACAAGAGAGTAAAACACATTGAGCGCAAATATCATCTCATCCGGGAGATTGTGCACCGAAGACACTTGATAATTATGAAGATAGCCTAGGAGCACAATCTTGTTGATCCATTTACGAAGGCTCTCACGGCTAGAGTGTTTGAGGGTAACTTGGAGAGTCTGGATCTACTGGACATGCATCATCTTGTCTAGGGCAAGTGGGAAATGTTTACTAGGGATAGTGACCTAGTTTGTTGTATTGTACACCGACTAGTTTTAGGACAAGTGGGAGATTGTTAGGGTTGATGCCCTAAATCTCGTGAATTTCGTAGTTTGTAAACTTTATACACAAATTACTTATTTAATAAAATAAGATGTTATTTTATCTAATTTAAACATGTATGTGGTAGACATACAGGTGGATCATGTTTAAGGAATAACCTAAACGGTCTATAGTATATCGATAAGATTTGGTACCTTATCCTGGTAACACTATTGGATACAACTCCCTTTGTAATTGTTACAAGAGTTGTAAAGTGTTACAAACGATTATGATCGTAATCGTTCATGTGAAGACATGTGAGTGGAGGTATCTTATATAAAGAATTTGTATAAGGCCGGACTGCGAAGTGATTAGTCTCTCTTTATAACGTCGTTGCTTGAAAAGATTAATATTTCACTAGGATGATCATAGGTGACTCGACCTTAATCTTGAGTGAGTTGTGAACTCCCGCCTATAAGGACAATCCTTTGATCTGTATGGATGAGAGTGGCCGAGTTTGCCGACTCAATAAGCCTACCATTTTAGGGATTGCCTGAGTAAGTAGTTGGGAACACAACTACACAAGATGGAATTCACTTCTTCAGATCTCGAAGGTAAGAAGATGAATTGTTCCCTTAAGAAATAATTTCGGGTCTTGAATAATGAGGTGCCTCACCCTCTTACTGGCCAAAGAAGGGTCTAGTTGTAGTTGGACTATAACTAATTGTTATTTAAAGGTATTAGTGGTACTTAAGGAGTTAGATATAACTATAATGGTAAAACAATGATTTTGATCCAACTGTAGTTATCAACAATACATGCAGCATCGACTTACTGTTGATTGATTAAATCCATGGACACAAAAATATATCTACAGTGCGAAGAGTGCAGCTGTCGATCTTTAGTGGAGTGACCGACAGTTAATGAATGTTGGTTAATTCATTAAAGACTCTACGTAATTAATCTCATATCATTGGAGCTTGTAATCTATTGGTGACACCAGCATCGGGCGTTCAATCGGTCTCTAGTGGGTGCCAGAAACTTGATCGCCACCCGCCGCGATGCACCGCAGTGTACGGGTCAGTTTTAGTATAGTGAATATGAGTGTTGAGTGTCGTCCTCGGGACTGGGTTTCTAGCTTGATAGATTACCACAGATAATTACACCTTATTTTATCTAGGGAAACTTTTATTAAGAAGGAAATCTAGTTTAAACTACTCCTACTCCTACATAGGTGGAGGACACATAAGGATAACGTGCCTTGAATCTAATTGCTATGCATTATGACACGAAACTATATTAAAAACGAACTTCCCTATCGCCATACAACTATAAGCTGGATTTAACTAATGTTCGGTTTCCTCTCTCGAGCTCAGCTAATCTCTTACGCAGACTCAACCTCTCTGTCTGTTACCCACACAGCTAGCAAGGCATTACGAACTACCCACCGATTACTACCCTTAGTTGACCCATTGTGATCTCATCCTCTGTCGAGCTCAGGGAAAAACCCACTTGTCATCACGGTTCACAACAGACCCTCTATAATTCATGCTTCTCTAAAATAGACCTCCGCTCCTCTCGGTTTACGTTAGCCTACTACAGTCATGTAATCGAGTTCTAATCTTGACCCTACTCTCTCGAGCTAAGACTTAAATCATGCAACAATCTAATCCTTGATCAGAAGATTAAATAGCATTAAGCATACAATTACATGAATAATCACATGAGATAAGAAAAAG
>JAOANK020608077.1:0-11894 GCA_026257165.2 Telfairia occidentalis
AAAATTTTTTCTTTCCATAAATCTTCTCACACCATAATTTTTTTTCTTTTTTTCTCTAATTTATTCACCTAAATCTTTTTTTCTCTCTCTCTAACTTTTCTCTTTACAAAACTTAATCTATATCTTTCTAAACTTTTATTTTAATATATCTACACGTTTCTCTCTTTCTAAGATTTCTTTTGATATCTGAACTTTTCAATTAATATTTCAAAAAATATAAAACCAAAAATTGTAATCATACAAAATAGTTTATTATAGTTTGGTAATACGAAACCATTTTTAATATATTACCTAATATTAATATTTTATACTAATTCATCTAAAAATATATTCAATTTGTGCCCCTAACTTCAATATCTTGATCTGCCTCTACCGTAATCCCTTGGATTGAGTGTTGAAAATTTTCTAAAATTAAATTTAGATCACCATTATGAATTTTATTAATTTTGGAACATATGTTTAGGTTGATCCAAGGACTGTTTGAGGTTGGTTCAAATATTATTTTTGGATCACTATTGAGGTAGTGACTCGACTTTCGGAATTGTCTTAAGGCAAGGTTGGAAAAATGGTTTGATGCATAAATTGCTTGTGATGAATAGTTTTTTTAAAAAATATACATTTCATTGATGTGTAAAATGATAATATAAAAGGGGATAACCCCCCGGCGATGGGAAATTAAAAAGAAAAAAAATGCAATAAGGGAGGTTAAACTATGATTAAAAAGAATGTGGTGACAACTTAAACCATGAAAGCCTTTGTACTCAAAAAAAGAAAAAAAACACTTAAACCATGAAAGGGCTGTAAAGACAAGGAAGTCCAATAAACTCTCAAATAATCAAGGTTTGTCGTTGAAAATAGTTTCTTTCCTTCTAAGTTAGTGATGAATAAAGAATTAATGATGTTACTGTAACGTATGATTGTCATGTTATGTAAAAGAATGCATGTTTAATTTTGGGACCTCATGCATTTTTATGACTATGTAAATATTTTTATGAAAAAATTGTGGCAATTACCCTCAATTATCATGTTGATGTACCCAAATTGAGGACTGAAGAATTAGGTGGGTGAGTCCTCAGCTCCACAAAACAGAGTGCAAACTATCATTTGTTGGAATAGAGTCTCACTTGAAACAAGCCTAGGCTACCATCATGAAGTTGGTAACCACGTAGTTTCATATACATCTTAGATTGAGGTGCTTTGTCAGTTAAGACTTGGCTTCAATGACTGGGTGCTAACTATCATTAGTTGAGATAGAGCCTCCAAAGAACTCGCTTAAGCACAACCACAGAGTTGGTGCAAATCCACTACAGCATAGCACCTAGCAATGGAGATCTAAGGCCGTTTGAAACGATTTGAAGCATTACACAAGAGGATCCTAAGCATACTTGCTGGCAATAACTTTCCTATAGAGGGAATCTATTTCAAGCACATACTTCCAACCCCATTTAACCAACAACCCAATATTTCTAACCAGTGAGTTTTCATTGAATTAGTTAGAAGTTTAGATTATACTGACTTAGTTATAAGTTTATATTGTTGGTTTAATAAATCTCATTTATTTTAGAGACATTGGAAGGTTAAATCTCATTTATTTTAGGGAAGTTAGGAGGTTATTCCTAGATTTTATTTTCTCTTGTAACCTACCTATAGTGTGTCTATTCTTCGTCTTTATCATCAATGTGGGAAATAAACAATTTATTTCTTCTCTTCTCTGTTCGTGTATGTCTCTAGTGTCTCCATCCTTAGTTTTTATGGTATCAGAGCTAGTTTTGGATTGGCACCAGAATGTAGGGAAATTGTCATTTCTGTCATCTTTTCAATTTTTTCTTTCAAAATTGACCCACTCTTCCATTTTAAGCTTTTCTAACCCTGTTTTCAGTTTTTCGAATCCCCTGACACATTTCTTTTTTACTTTTCAGACGAGTTGCTTTTACTAGTATACCCCTTTGTTTCTCTTTCAATATTTCTTATTCTTTCAAGCTGTTACCAGTAAATCCATTGTTTGTCTCTCTTTCTTATCACAATTTCACACAGTGCTACTCAACAGACAATTCAAAGTATAGGTTGGACACATGTACATAGAACTCGATTTTAGACCTTGCTTCTGTTATTTGAAGTCTGAATCTCTTGTACTAGATTATCATATAATGGTTGTTTGAACTTGTATTTTTATTCTGTGTACTATGGCTCGATTCTTTCCACTTCACTTCAGTTGTTTATCCTTTTAACTTATGTATTTATTTCTTTCTTGGTGACTTTCTTATTGAATGACACGATCCTCTTTTTATTCGGTCGAAGTTTGTATCTACGATGTTCAAAGATGATCGCAGTTCAGTAATCCTATCGGGTCGAGCCGGTCCTAATATAGAGGATTGCGATTTGTTCACCCTATCTCCAATGACTAATGTGATTGTGTTGCTCGATTTAAATTATTACATGCGATCAGTTGGAACGATCATGTTGCTCGATTTAAATTGTTACATGTGATCAGTGAGAGTGGTATATTGAAATGTATTGTATTAAAATCGATGAGTGCGATCGGTTCAGACGATGAAAATCTAAACCAACTCAACTACCTTTTATCACTTATAGTTATCCAAAATGATTACGTTACCAAATATCCAGACACTGGATCATCTTCTGCAGCATCCTTCCTCACCATCTCTGCCTTGATCGCGACATGATAGCTAGTCATCAGAATCAATACCCAACGACTCAAAGCAGGTCCAGCCTGAGGGTAATTTGTCTGCCGTCGTAAAGAATATATACACAAATATTCAAAGGTTTGACGCTCGTCTAGCTTGTATGTAAGATGACTTGGACATTGCAAATAGGAAAATAGACCAAATGAACGCGAACATAGAAATTTTGATTACGTTATTTGGATACACTTCTCGAAAGTTGTGCTAGAATGAATTTCTAATTTCTATGTCATTAATGTTTCACGTGATTAGTTGTTGTCAGTCGATCGTCGTAAGTGCATGGATAGCCCTTGTACACCAAGATACGAAGACAATGAGAATGTTTACAATAGAAATGAAAACAAGAATGATGATGCCAATAGAAATGAGGACAAGTGTCACGATGACAATGTAAATGAAGATACAGTTGATGTAGGTGAATTAGTTCAAATGTGTCTATGTGAACCACCTCCTATTTCGCGGTTGGTAAAAAATGTATAAAGTCTGTTGATCTTGATCTTAATCTATGTAAAAAAAAAATGTTTGTTTGTATTATTTATATATTACTTACTACTTGTGTCAAATTGATGAATTAATCATGGCTCATCCTTTACCTAAAAAAAGCAACCATAAAAGCTGCTAAAACCTTACGTGGGTGGAAAGAAATGCAAGAAGACCATTCTAGGGATTGCTTTTTATAACCCAGTGTTTACAATACCAATGGAATTGGAGGCAAGTATGAAACGATGGTTAGATGACCAAAAAACAGACAAGTTTTTATGAAGTACATCTTTTAACTCCCTTGGAAAAGACTAGTTTCGTCGTCTGTTGACCCCATCGGAATTGCTTAGTGATGACGTTAATCTATCTAATTTGATATTTTCTATATTTAATGTTTTTTTAGTACTGTTAACCTAAATCTTTCTCTTTTACCTAACATTTGTTATGACTAGAAAATGAATACTATTTTCCTGTTCAAGTACAAAAAGTTTAAGATGGTTGCCATCTCGAACCTGTGCGTCGTTCAAAATTTGTGGTATGTTTTGTACTTCTTACTGTAAGTGCATCTGCTAACTATTGTAGTCTGAACTTACAATACATTTTTAATTTTAATATTATATGGTTTATTAGAATGAACTACGATGGTCCGACGGAGTTCTGTCGAAGTTGACACTTCTTCAAGCCACAGATCTGGGTGGTTCGATTGAAGTAAGGTCGATAGTAGTGTTCTTCAATTCGTGAAGGGCAATAAGGCTGATTACAGTACTCCGTGGTAAGAAATGGATGCGGTATACCTTTTGTTGAACGTCAGTGGTTCTCATTGGGTGTTACTATGCATTGACCTGTGTGAAAGTGCAGTTAACATTCAGGACTCTCTTCCTTTGCTGACACCATTAGACTCACTACACAGGAAGTTGAATTACATGGCTCATGTCCGTATGGTCATTCTACACCACTATGGCATAACAAATAAGAATCAAAAGCTGAGGATATCGCCATGACCAATATGTCGCCTATCGGCTCCACTGTAGCATGGTAATGGTGACAATCAGATTTTTTGTTGTAAGCTTTTAGAATACGACATTACATGAGTGAATCTTGAATCACTAATGCAGGAAACGATGACTTTAATTAGATGTCAATATGTCGTACAATTATGGTCAAATACACCTATCTTCTACACTTTGTTAATGGGCAAATGTTGGACTATCAAGTTGATATTGTCAAATAATACGTCGAAATGTGTGATGCCGAGTTGATAATTGTTACACGTACATCGCATTGACGTTTTGATAAAATGACATGATTGTGCAGACGATTTAGTAGATGGTTATTGAACTTAGGATTTTTATCCAACGCAACGATCGCACAGACGTTTAAGTGAAAAGCAATGTTTAATTGCGAAATCGTTCGTAAAGATTGTAATTGCGTGTTTAAGTATAGTGGATTAAATTTAATGTTATGGTTTGGGTGGTGTGAGCGTGTATATCATAGCAGTAGAAATGTAAGCAAAATTAAAAAAATAAAAATAAAACAAAAACGGTAAATAACCTAAAAATCACCTTTTAGTGGACTCTGATAGACAGAGTTCCAAATTAGTGACTTTTTCCATGAGTTCCTCATTATCCTTCTCCAACTGGAGGATATCTCAGTGGTATATTTCACATTCTCTCTAGTAGCCCTTCCATGTAAACTCTTCTACTCGGACGTAGTGCTGCGTGGAAAAGAATCTGTGTATCAATTTCAGAAACTCTCGTTAGGCTACCACCAATGCAGCACATGGGTTTCCTTGGATACGACTTTCTACTCTGGAGGTACATCGAATAGACGTACCCTCCCCTTTTGTGGGGAACCTATTGGAAATTCAAATGTTTGGTAAATCATCATCACATGAATCATCGATAATCGCATATGAAGTTTTTTCCCTTGATTCATGTCCTGTACAATCTGATCTTATGTTCAAGCTTAAATGTTGTGAACCGACTGTTAATAATATATATGCAAACTTGCAAGAATCGATTGGTTGATAAGTGAACTTAATGCAGTAGTTGGTTGTGTTTAAAGTTTCATTAACACCTTTTCAGTTTCATCAATGAGTTTAGTGGATAGTTATTCATTAATTGAAAAGGAAAAAATATAATATTGTAAGATAATAAAAAATAAAAAAGTGCAAATAGAAAATGGAAAAAAAAAAGAAACAAAAAATATTAACAATAAAGTTTGTATCGTGTATCCCAGTGCAAGAGGATCACATAACAAAATTAGTTACGAACTATACAAGACAATCACGTTGTGTTCTACATGACAATCGTGTAGTCGCGTCAATTTCTCGTAAATGTTCCTGATCGCGTAATCCAATTAGGTCCTCGATGTTTCAGCATTCAAAATTTTAATTTAAATATGTTGAAAGAAAAAAAAATGAAATATTTTTATAGTTATGTTCGTGCACTCAACATTTTGCTCGCTCCGAAGAACGTCGCATCTCTAAAGTTGTAGACGCTTTTTCCTTCCATTTCGGACACAGCAGCACCGATTTCCATCATTTGTCTGCTTCTTTTTCTCAACGTGAGTTCAATTTTCTTTTGTACGTTCTATTTGCATTTTCATTCGCCGTAATTCGTCGTATACTTCAATTTCTAAAACTGTTGAACATTTCGTGGATGGACGCTCCGAACGAATTACCTTTCCCTTTTTATTTACTTTCAACTAATGTAGTCACATCATCTGAGTTCTTACTTCTATGTTGGGAAACAATGCATAGTAGAAATTTCGAAATGCTGTAATTTTGGGTTGTATTCCTATTTTTTTGTTCATTTTATTTTCCTAGGTTAAAAAAAATCAAACCCGTGAAAAGGTATGCAATTCTTATATTGGTGAAATGAAAGACTACTAAACATTTATTATCGACACAAACAAGAGGGTTTGACTAATGAAAATGCAATGGCGTCTATGGTGGGATCTCATTAACCTAGTTGTGTAATAGATCTTCGTACATTCGTCCCTCGTATTGGTGAAATGAAAGACTACTAAACATTTATTGTCCTTCTTCGTCGTCATCTTCGTCCTCTTGCTCAACATTTTCAAACATTCATTCATCTTTTTCTTGATCTTTATCATCGTCTGATATTTCAATCTATTTGACTTCAAGTTCTACGTCACCAAATTCTGGACGCATATATCCGAACGGATTTGGACCGTCAGAACTCTAGCTGTATGACACAACATTCTCCTATGTTGGATTGTATAGGATTACACTCACTGTCATACTATACATCCCGATGGACAGAATGACTAACGATGTTGGTGCATGTTCGTTGTACTGTACATAATTATTGAATGGGAACATTGACGACAAAGGTAAATTATTTGTCATAGGTGGAACCTGGACGTCCTTCTCACAACACGATATATACAGTGGCAATTGGTGGACATCATCGCCAATAAAAAAAAATATGTCCTTATGGTCTCTTATAACAAATGTTGGTGCTGTCGACCTAAAGTTCAAGATGCATCTAACGATGAGATCGTATTGACCTTCATTAATATTCGTCATTTGGTAAACTTTGTGAAAGAAGTCAACATACGATATACCATCGACCTTGAAACCACAGACATCATCTCCTCCGTATTCTTTCTCTGCCTCTTTCCATTCACCAGCAAAAACTACATGCACACGAGACATGTATTTCTCTTTGACGAGTAACCGTAAACAGTTTTGAAATACCGAGAACAGACGTAAGTATTCACAGCTTTTGAATGGTTTCATTGTGTTCATCTTTTTATTGATTGTTTTCGTGATATTGAAGAGGTTGGTGTGAGAGTTTAATTCATCTACTTAAATTGAATGGATGGTTTAACACGTCTTTGGTAACGACTGCTGGATATGATATCAGGATGATTTGTAATTCCAATTGTGATTGATAGAATTAAATGCATGCTTAAACTGCCAATCGCATTGGAAGTTATATAATAATCTCTATCAAGTTACACAATCACGAGTTACACGATCGTTCTTGAATCAATCCAACTGTCGAGTTTCGATTCCTATCGGTATTAATATATTGAATTTGGTCGTTTCATTTCGTATTAAAATAGTTGTTAGGAATAAATTTTCTTCTATTCCAATATTAATTATAAAATGAGATGGTGTCTGAAAAGAAAAAAACTACTAAAGATTGCTCTGCTTTGTATCTGAGACTACTTGATACATTGTATGACTATAAATTGCTCTGTTGTGTGTATTGAGATTACTATACACCAGTATGACTAGAGTTGGGTACAAATTTGGTGATGAGTTTTCCTAGCTTATGTTTATGCAACTATTGATTACAATTTTATCTTGAAGTCTAGTTGCTTTCATTTAAAAAATGTTTACAGAGCTTAAAACTCTTATTGTACATGAAATTAGTTTTATAAGATTATTTTACTATTAAACTATCACTCACTGAGCGTTTTAGCTCACATTTTATCCTTTGTTTTTCTACTAGGTAGGTCTTGAGCTTCAAAGAAATATAGTTGACCAACGTGTCTACCTAAGAATTTTCAGAAGTTGCATCTCATTTTTAATGTACATATAGTATGTATTTAAATTTTTGTGGGGAGGTCTTTGTTTAAATTTACGTTAAATATATATATATTTTTTAGTTGTACTTATGATTGTTTTAATTGAAATTTAGCTCAAAGCTAGTTTAGTTATAGGCAATAGGCTTCACATTTAGCTGTGGTCCGTTGTAGCCACTACTCGTGTGGTCCGTTGTAGTCACTACTCGTCCTAGAATTAATAGGATATTTTGGGGTAGGTCGTGACATGAAACAATTTAGGGAAGGAAAGTTTTAATGCCTATCCAACCAAATTGAGCTATTGGGGTCTGAAAGCCACTGAAAATTCACTCCATAAGTACTTTCTTTCTCTATAATCAATAAGCCCATATATATTGGAGATCCAAACTTCCAAACCATTAAGAAATGAAATCAAATTAGGAAGGGAATAACCACCTCCCTCACGTTAACCTTTGATTCATCCCACAAAATAAGAAGACCCCAGACCTGCCCCATACCTCTACGTCAGTCCAACCAAATATCCTTTGAACTCCAAAGTGATTTGATGATCTTTCTGTCAACCATTTGTAACTTCGACTTTTTAAGCAAAACAATAACAGGACTATGATTTTTTATAAAGTTTTTGATGATTAATTGCTTCCTGAAATCTTCCAAACGTCATCTACTCCAAGATATGATCTTCATCCTTCAAAATTCACGGAAAAAGAGAGAAAAAAGAACAGGAAGAGAGACCATTGAAATCTCATCAATTCAGTGAGAATTAAAAGGTACAAGAGAAATACCAACTATGTCATAATACAGGGCTGGAGTTAACTTTTGTTTCAAGGGTGAAGAATCTGACAAGACAACCCCTGAAGTTAAATTACCCTTATTTGGAGAAGAAAAATCCTCTTGAAAAAGATCGTGGAGATTACAATAACTGATTGGTTCTTCTTGAAAGTACTGCAATTATCACTTGCTGAAATGGAGAAGGGATAGAATCATGCTGCTTAGGCTGACATCTAAATCAGAGTCAATTCCAGATAAGTCATCAGCTAAGGAGGCTTTAATAATGTCATCGTTGGTTGAATATATGATCCCCGCTACAGAAAATTCAATGAAGTATGACCTTTCATATGAAGGAACCTTCTGAAAGTTATCCAGAGATTTCTCAATAGTTGTAGATACTGAATTAAAGGCCTCAAATAAATTAGATTGGACTAGATTGCCAGCTAAAGTAATCAAATCACAATCATTGGAAATGGAATCTCTTTTGACCTTTTGTCTACTATAAAATACCGGGAGGGACTTCATACTATATTCTTTAAAGACACCCATTGAATTTGGAATTAAACTGTTCAATGGCCGAATTAAATACTTGGGAATCGAAGCGGCATGAGAACTGTAATTAATGGGTTTTAACCGGCTGTCCTTGTGAATCTCAATATTAAAATCAACGGGACTTTTAGATAGCCTCTCTTTCCAAACCTATTCAACTTCCCCATAGCCATTTTCTTGAGATTTTAGCGCTTTCTTAACCTTTGTTTAATGTTCAAAATTTCTGGTTGATTAGTTACTCCACTAGCCGAGTTGCTAATGAATTTGAAGCCAGTGTTGTACCTCCTTCCGTAACAATGGATTCTTTATGTTCTTAAAGGCTTTTTGATGACCAATATCATTTCCTCACTTTCCTACTTCTCCTCTTTTAACAGGTATTATCTCTTATTTGAATTTTGTTTGCTGCTCAACAAGTCATCGTCAATGTAGGTAAACAAATGGTTTCCAGATTGTTCTAATATCTCCTCAACATGACCACCTCACCCATAGCTAGAAACTTGCTATGGGTGAGGTGGTCTTCTCCTCACTCAATTGGTGCCTCCAAATAGCCATTTCAATTCAGGCTATAAGCTCTGATACTAAAATGCTAGTGGTGTCTTGAATAAAGAATTGTTTTTTATTTAAAAAGTTGAGATTACAAAGGTCTATCGTCATATTTATAGGGCCATATCAACCAACTCTAAGCAACTATAGCACCAAAAGAAAAAAGAAGAAGAATTGCTGGGTGTTTTTATGACGACTCTAAATGCAACTTTTGGCAGCTGCTATGTCGTCCCAGTCTTCCTCAGCGTTCCTTGTTATTATAGCAGAATTTTGTAAAATCTCATTCATATGAGCTTTGGTTGAAAAGAAATTATTGGATCTTTGAAGCCAAATTCAAATCTTCGGACGATTGCTATGCTACCACTAAGTTCAAGGCTTCTACTTGGTGCCCTCTCCAAACTTTTTGTTGCTATATTCCTTTTGATATTTGTTGTAATTGGAATGCGTTTACTTTTCCGTCTTACTTTTCTTTTCATTTTTTGTTCACTCCTTTGAAATTTGTTTCACTCTTTGAACATTTTATCTTTTCATTTTATTAATGAAAAGTTGTTTCTTGTTAAAAAAAAACTAGAGCACTAAATAAAAAACTAGGTAACAAATAAACCAACAACCAAGTTTAAAAGAAAATTCCAAAATTATCCTTATCCCACTACATCATTATGTGTTCAAAGCTAAAAATATATCTTAGACCAATTTTTTCCCTCTAATTCATATATCCAACCAGGTTGAGAAAAATTTTGATTGGTTTTAACTACTACGGAAGTTTTAGCTTATAATCATATAGGAAAATTATATTATCAAGTAAGAAAAGAAAATCTCAACTAATATTCAAGCCACCTAGTTAATAATATGGGAGGACCACATATATCACGTAAAGAAAGTCAATCCAAAGAATATGTAATGAAATCGGCACTAAAAAATGTAATTAATTCATTAGACTGAAAACCTTTACTGAAATGAAATAAAACTATGATGCCTGCGTTATGTGAATAAAATTTAACATCCAACAATTCAGTCTACCTTTTTCAAAAATCATCCCAACCACTGTCCAGTTAAGTCACATGCTAAACTCTAATATTATAACATTTGCATCGTTATGATAGATAACTCAAACTTAAGAAGAATCCCCCACAACCCCCAACTTTTGTATTGCATGTTTCATGGACTTTGTTAATCCCAAAGCATTATCAAATGACCTTAGTCACCAAATAAATATTAGGTTAAATTACAAATTTAGTTCTTAAATTTTCAAGTTTCTATTAAATAAATTCCTGAATTTTAAAAATTGTCAAATAAGTCTCTGAACTTTCAATTTTATTTCTAATATCTCCCTAGCCTTAAAATAGTGTCTAATATCTCCCTAAACTTTCAATTGTATCCATAGATCCATTAATTTCAAAAATTTTAAATATGTTTGGTGGTTTCTGGTTCGGTTAAGCTCTAGTTCACCCCTGCAGTCGGTTCAACCTCTTTTCAACCTTTTGAAGTCCGGTTCAAGTCATTCCAACTTAGTTCGTGATGATTTGGGTCGGTTTGAGCCGGTTCAAGCACAGATTCAGAATTATTATTGTAATAATTAGCTTCTTGTGTACTTGTGATGCCAAAATCAACCAATTTTAGCTTGATTTGATTTATTATGCATTGAGAATGTATGTTTAAATTGAATGTTAAATCTTATATGCATATTGTATGCCATATAGATTTAAAACCCCACTGATAGCACTCAAAAAGTGTTATTTTAGAACCTAAGTCTTAGTAATTTTGTAGGTTTTTTTGTATGTTTTGATACATTTATTCATGTATTTTGTAGGAACTGAGCACTGAGAGGCAAAAATATGGATTCAGTGTTGTTTGGGCTAAAAAATGAGCCTAAGAAGACCAAATTCGGCTAAGAAACGAAGGAGATATGTAAAAAACAAAATGCAGAATTTTCTGGGACATGGTAGCGTCTCAACGCTACAACATAGCGTCTCAACGCTATCGGTAGAATCTATATAATGATCTTTTCGCCGCTAGGTCAGCGGAGGTCGTCTTTGGTGTGATTTTCGACGGAATTCAACACAGAACTCTGAAGGCTAATGTTCTGGAGCAGTTGGGGGATTTTTAGAGTGCTCGGGATCGAGTTTTACACCTCGAGAAGCGTACCTGCGGCCGAAAGGCGTGGATTCTTTTGGAAGTTCCCTTTCTTCTCTTAAACATTTGATGTATTTTGTTCTTAGGAGATTTTATGGACTCTTAATGATGCATATCAATAGCTAAATCTCTTAGTTTTAGGGTGTTGGTTGTTATGAA
>JAOANK020608460.1:0-11891 GCA_026257165.2 Telfairia occidentalis
TTTTCCATATTTAATTTGAGCTAATTAAAGTGTATTGATCCTTATTCCGCTGCTTATGCATGTTGATGCATCCTTCATTGTATGATCTTATATTCCTTTTTGTTGTATCGAAATATTTGATTGAATGCCATGATTTGTATAAGCATGTTGATTGTTGGAGGCATCGTCTAATGAGTATGTTGGATGCCTTAGAAATATTGTAAGATTTCATGAATGGAACATGTGTTCGATATGATCGATAAATTACTTGGGACCTATGCATGTGTTGTTGTATGTTGCATGGATTGAATTAATGATTGACAGCCTCCCCGGATTTAGAGGGTTAGTGTTGGGGGAGGAGGCATGGCTACACTGATTGAGCGTCATCTGCCATCAGTTAGTAGTAGGGCTTCTTGAGAAGAACTCACACTAGGACTCCAGAAGTGGCACTAGTAAGGGAATGAGTGCAGAGTCACTAAGAGGATTGTTAATGGCATGTCATAAAAATTAGGCTACTAACCTAGACCGAACACGATAATAAGGTAGGTCTCGCATGAGCATTGTATGATTGCATGTGTTTGCATGTCTAATCGTGGGTTGGGTTGCCTACTGAGCATTTGTTTAAAGTACTCAACCTTTTCTTTTAATATTTTTTTTTAGGTAATTGATAACTCTGAAAAGAGAGTTATTAGAAATCTTTTAGGATAAAATTCATCATATTTTTTAAGAGATTTCCCTTTAATTTATGACGAAATTGCTTGATTTATCTTTGTTTGCTTATAATACTTTTGAGAGTTTTTAGATTGATACAACATTATATTTAAGACAATATTTGATTAGAATTTAGAAAATTTGTACTTAATCGATGTTGATTCTGGGTATTTTGTTGAGTAGGAAATTGATGGAGCAATATTGTAGAAAAACAATTGATTGAGCAATTATCCAGCAAAGCAGACAGATAAAATTCGTGCAACGATAATGAAAATTTAAATATGGAAATTATCTTATCTCTTATGAAATTAATCTACCATTAGATGTGAGCTAAGTGTACAATTTGACCTAATAAGTTTCCTAATCATAATAAGAAGCATGTAAAAAGAGAAAAAAGGGACCACCAATTGAAAGGATCCAAATCGTGAAGTCCAATTATCAATTTTCTATTTTCAATCTTCTTTCACAAGAATTTTTCATCATTGTTGTACCTTTGTTTTTCGTAGAGAAGATTTGAAGAAGAATAACTTCGTGGAGGTTGAAAGAGGAGAAGCAATTCTACGCACGACACTCGTGGAGAAACTGATTCTACAACTCCTTAAAATTTTACGCATTATGTTTTCTTTAATTGCTTTCATTATTGTTTTACTGTCTTTTCTTTATTTTAACATGAACTAAATCACCCTTGGATGAGGATTAGGGGAAGAATTTATTTTAGTTTTGAAGTAAAAGTTGTTGGATAGATTTGTTTTATTAGTGTTCTTATTGCTTAATGCTTATGTCTACCTGTCCAACACACATAAATACCTTCTCTAAGTTTTGGAAGAAAATGTGGGAAGTAGAATACTTTTAAAACACCTTAGCCTCTAGATTAGGTTAGTTGCTGGCTAAGTGGAGAGGTTAGGAATAATCACTCGCCTAATTTACGAAAACAATAGGTTTAATTCAGATAAGTTAGTGAAAATTAACTTAAGATACTTGGGAAATTTGGAAGAATTCCAAAAGACTATTGTTGTGTAAATTGATCTTGCAATTCTTTTGCATCAACATTCTATGTCAGGGAAAATAACATATTACCTTAATCCAAACTCATTCATCTTTATCGTTACAATTGATCAAGCATTCTTTTATTCAGTCATTTAATTTAATTTAGCATTAGTTATAAAACTCCATCAATCATTCACTCTTGTCACCTTCAAATTCATTAAGAGATTGAGTACACATAAGTTAAAATCTACCTCTAATCCCTGTGGACACGATATAAACATACTTATCACTTGCTACAGACTGTGTACACTTGCACATTCATTTGTGTGATTTCATCATTCACAGATACATATGCAAACAAGTTTATTGGCACCGTTGCCAGAGGATTAAATTGCATTTTGGCTTGTTTGAATTTAATTTGTTTAGTGAATTGAAGCCTCATTTACTTTGATTCAGTTGCTTGATGATTGAAGCAATTGGTGTATAACACTAATTCTGGTTTGGAGGTTGAATTTGACCCAAAAATTGAAAGGACTCTTGGTTGATTGAGGAGGGAGTTGAGAAATCGAGCAAACTTGATGGTGCAAAGTCTTCCACCCCTTGGAGGAAAAATTGAGCAAGCAAATGAACAACCAAACATAGGAGAAGTTTCATTACGTGGAGTAGTAATGCAACAACAAATTAGACTAGTAGATTAGGTTGAAAACCCTATAATTCTAGCCAATGACAAGGAAGGAGCCATAAGAGATTATGCAGTTCCAATGATCGATGAATTAAATATGGGGATTGTTTGACCTAATATACAGGTGATAAAACACAAAAATGTGCTATCTTTAGGCTTAATTTTAGCTAGTTTTGTTGTTTAATTTAAGAGCTTTCACGAGTTTATTTGTTAATTTGTATGTACCGAGCATAATTTGGTTAAAATATGAATTTCAGGCTATTCAAGTTGAAAAATGAGTTTAAGAAGAGCAAATTTGGCCAAGGAATGAAGAAATGAGTCCAAAATACAAAGAGACTTGAGGCTGCAGTGTCAAGACGCCTGATTTTGTTGGAGAATTCAAGCTGGGAGCAACAATATTGAAACGCTGCTCAAGGGTATCTCGAAGCCAAATAACAATTCACAGACACCCGCGCGCGTGCAGGCTCAAGATGATTCAGCTGCAACATCTCGATGTGCCAATAATCATCTAGATGCCCACCACATTCGTGCACGCTCAGCCTAGCCACATGCATAACGCCTTTAGCTTTTAGACGCCTCAACACGTTGCACTCTGTGCCATCAGCTGCACGCACGCATTTTTACCAGCTGTGAACTAGCATCATTGCACCATTTTGTTCCCAAAAATGATGCATGCACCACAAATGTTGTTGACCACTTAAGACCAGCATCGAGACACTACGGGGAGAAAGCAAAATAAAAGGTTATTTGTTCCTCCGAAAATGAGGAGGCCATTTGGAGAGGCCATTTTGCACGAAGGAGCACAGTTTTCCAGAGGGAGTGTGAGCTTCCCATGGAGTCCCCGAGCAATCCAAGGTTGGGGATTGCTGGTCTCACATTGGGAACAAGTGTGGCATGCCTCTTAGGGAGTTTTCTTTACCTTTTGTAAACTTTGTTTCGTTTTGTAAATTCTTGATAGAGTTTCTATTTTAATTTGTGGATTTGAGTGGCAGGTTTCCGCCTTGACTTGTTTTGTAATGTTTTGAGATGTTTTTATGTTCTATTAATGTTATGTATTTTTCTTATCCCTTGCGATCCATTCATGCATTTGTATGCTTAATGCTTTTAATGTTCTGATCAAGAATTAGATTGTTTTAATGATTTAAGTTTTAGCTCAAGAAAGTAAAACTTAGATTAGATTATCAAATGCATGATTGTTTTAGGCAAACGTGATGAGAGGAGGTTTATGTATAGAAGCATGAATTATCATTGCTTGTCGATCTATTATGAATGGTCATGACAAGCGGATTACCTTGAGCTCGAGAGAGGATGAGATCATAATGGGCTTCTAAGGGGTGAAAATTAGTGGGAAGTTTCTACTGCCTTGCTAGTGTTTGGGTAATAGATTGAGAGGTTGAGTCTACATGATTAGTGAGAGACTAGCTGAGCTCGAGAGAGGAAGCCGAACGTTAGTTAATCCCAGCTTATGATTGCATCATGATAGAAAAGTCTATTGTTAATGAAGTGTAGTGTTACAAATCAATTCGATCTAAGGCACATTCTCCTTATGTCACCTCCATCTATTTAGAAGTATGAGAAAGGTAATTTATCTCTCTTTCAATAACCGATTCCCTAGATAAAATGAGGTGTGAGTAACTGTGGTACTTAATCAAACTAGAAACCCAATCCCGAGGATGAAAATCGATACTCAATTCCACACTATACTAAAACTGACCGGTACACTGCGATAATTGCAATGTTGGCGACTAACAGGCATCAAATTTTGCGATGAAACCCATGATGTTTCAGATGTTAAAAACCATAGGTTAATTTCATGGTTTACCTATGGAAGATCCACATTTACCCGTGAAGAATTTTCTAGAAGTGAGCAACTCATTTGTGATTCAGGGAGCTTCTAAGGATGCTCTGCGTTTACGTTTGTTTCCATATTCATTAATGGATGTAGCAAAAGCTTCGTTAAACACATTTGCTCTAGGATTCATTACTACCTGGACTGAATTAGCAGAGAAGTTTTTTATTAAACATTTCTCACCTACAAGGAATGCTAAACTCAGAGCAGATATCGTTTCTTTCAGGCAATATGTGGATGGACCCTTTAGTGATGCATGAGAAAGATACAAGGAACTCCTTAGAAAATGTCCTCACCATGGCTTACCTTATTGTGTGCAATTAGAGACATTTTATAATGGTTTAAATTCAGCTACACAGAGCATGACAGATGAATTATTGTTAAGAACATATAATGAGGCATACAAAATTTTGGAAAGGATATCAACCAACAGTTTTCAATGGTATGATGTGCGATCGGCCACAAGGAATTACAGACGTTGATGCGTTAACATCTATTAGAGCAGACATCACTTCTTTGACAAACATGATCAAAACCCTACCTTTAAGAAACAACACACCGCAAAATGTCATTGTAAATCAAGTCACAATGGAATCATGTGTTTTCTGTGAAGAATGGCATACTTATGAATTTTGCCCCACCAATCCAGTATCAGTTTGTTATATAGGAAGAAATAATCCACACTCTAATGCCTATAATCCAAGGTGGAGAAATCATCCAAACTTCTCTTGGAGTCGAGAGAAATCATCATGAACCTCAGGCACAACAGAAGGGAAATTATCCACCTGGATTTGGACAGCAGAATCAACAATTTGTATCGCAGCAAAATAAACCATTGCCCCAACAAAATCCTTGCAATTCAAGTAATTCATTAGAAAATATGATGAAGATGTATATGGCCAAAAACGATGCTATGATTCAAAGTCAATAAGCTTCGTTCAGAAATTTAGAGATTCAATTGTATAATTGGCCAACGATTTAAAAATAGACCTCAAGAACAATTTCCTTCAGATGCTTAAAATCTACAAAGGGAAGGTAAAGAACAAGTGTAAGCAGTAGAACTTAAAAGTGGAAAACCTTTAGCTGGAACAAGTTCTTTGCCGCAGCAATTGAGTTCCAATTTGAATTCTGCAAATCAACGAGATGGTGCTAGCAGTGAGGGAAGGATTGAAGAAACAACAAAAGATGAAGATAAAACATAAGCAGTTTCCAAAACAAAATATGCAGAACCTCAAAAGTCTTCTCTAGTTATACCTTTCAAACTTCCACCACCCCCTTATCCTCAATGACTTAAGCAAAAAACTCAAGAGGTCCAATTTAAGAAGTTTTTAGAAGTACTCTAGCAACTTCACATAAACATACTATTGATACAAGCTCTTGAGCAGATGCCAAACTACGTAAAATTCCTCAAGGATATTTTGACCAAGAAGAAACGATTAGGGGAATATGAAACATTTTCTTTAACTGAAGAGTGTATTGTAATCCTTAAAAATAAGCTACCTCCAAAAGTTAAGGATCCTGGATCATTTATCATTCCTATTTCAATTGGAGGAAACGAATTGGGAAGGCCATTATGTGATCTTGAAGCCAATATAAATCTCATGTCATTATCCATTTATAAGAAGTTAGGAGTGGGCGAAGTGAGGCCAACAACTGTAACTCTTCAATTGGCTAGCAGATCTATTACATATCTTGAAGACAAATTGAAGACATCTGGGTGCAAGTAGATAAGTTCATATTTCCAGTTGATTTCATCATTTTGGATTATAAAGCTGATAATGAAGTACTATAATTCTAGGAAGACCTTTCTTAGCAACAGACAGAATGTTGATAGATGTGCAGAAAGGAGCATCAACCATGAGCGTGCATGACCAAGAGGTAAAGTTCAGTGTATTTGACGCTATGAGACATCCGCACGAAGTTAAGGAATGTTCAGTAGTTCAATTGTTGGAGGAAGTTGTGGAACATGCAGTAAAGACATAATTGCAAGAGTAGTTTGGGAATGCTGAATCCTTAGACGCAGAAGAAGAGATCAATAGTTTTGCGCCAACAATTCTAGAGGTGTGTGAAATTTCAAATCATAAGAAAACATTTGAAACTCTTGATTTAAAAGACAAGAGATCTCCACCCATGAAACCATCTATTGAGGAACCACCACAGCTAAAATTGAAGGCACTACCATCACATCTGAAATATGTTTACCTTGGTGAAAAAGAAACACTACCAATAATTGTGGCAGCAAATCTTCTACAAGAAAAGGAAAAATGATTAATTCAATTGCTGAAGCAACACAAGAAAGCAATTGGCTGGACTTTAGCAGACATGCAGGGTATCCATCCATCTTTTTGTATGCATAAGATTAATTTAGAGGATGAAAGTTTTAAATCTATAGAGCAACAAAGAAGATTGACTCCAACCATGAAAGAAGATGTGAAGAAGGAAGTCATCAAATGGTTTGATGCTGGAAGTATTATCTATCGCAGACAGTAATTAGGTAAGTCTTGTTCAGTGTGTACCCAAGAAAGGAGGAATGGTTGTGATCACCAATGAAGCAAATGAATTTATTCCAACTAGAACAATTACAAGGTGGAGGGTCTGTATGAATTATAGGAAGCTGAATACAGCTACACGTGAGGATCATTTTCCTTTGCCTTTTAATGATCAAATGTTGGATAGGCTTGCAGGTCAGGCTTACTATTGCTTCTTAGATGGTTATTCGGGTTATAGTCAGATTAGTATAGCCCCTAGTGATCAAGAGAAAACCACATTTACTTGTCCTTATGGCATATTAGTATTTAGACAATGCCATTTGGCCTATGTAATGCTCCGACAACGTTCCAGGTGTTGGATTTTGAGTGCAAATCGATCTCTTCTGCTTTGCTAGCATGTATGTACATCTTTCACCAAGTATGCATGTTGGCGATCTTTTCTAACATAGTTGAATCAATTATAGAAGTTTTTATGGATGATTTTTCAGTTTTCGAGAATTCATTCACCATCTGTCTAAATAATTTAGGAAAAGTTTTAAAAAGATGTGAGAGACTAATTTAGTTTTAAATTGAGAAAAATGTCAATTCATAGTGAAAGAAAGAATTGTTTTAGGCTAGAAGATTTTTAAAAAAGGAATAGAAGTGGATAGAGCCAAGATTGAGATCATTGTGAAGATGGAACCACTAACTTCTGTTAAGGGAATTAAAAGTTTCTTTGGCCACACAAGTTCTACCGAAGGTTTATGAAGGACTTTTTTAAAATCTCTAACCCTCTTTGCATGTTATTAGAAGTAACAAATCTTTTGAGTTCAATGCAAATTGTTTGCAGACTTTTTAGGTGTTAAAGAAGGTGTTCATCACTACACCAATCATTTCATCACCAAATTAGAACCTTCCTTTCAAATTAACGTGTGATGAGAGTGATTATGTTGTTGAAGCAATGCTGGGACAAAAACATGACAAGATGGTTCATCTGATTAATTACGCCAACAAAATCTTACATGAAGCTCAATTAAATTACACTACCACAGAGAAGAAGCTATTAGCAATTGTTTTTGCATTTGAAAAATTTAGATCGTATCTGGTAGGATCTAAAGTTATTATTTTTATAGATCCTGCAACAATTTGCTACTTATTAGCCAAAAAAGATGCAAAACCAAGACTTATCAGATGGGTGCTTCTACTGCAAGAGTTTGATTTAGATATGAAAGACAAGAAAGGTTCAGAGAATTATGTTGTAGATCATCTGTCAAGAGTTGAGCGGTCAAAAGAAATGCTGCAGGAATAGGAGATCAGAGACTATTTTTCAGATGAGCAGTTATTTGTGGTAGCACAAATTACTGATGTTGAATTACCATGGTTTTGCAGATATTGCTAATTATTTTGCTGCAGGTTTACTACCTTCAGATGTGATGAAGCAACAACTATGAAAGTTTGTTCATGATATACACTTTTACTTTTGGGATGATCTGTTTGTCTATAGACAATGTGATGATAGACTGGTGAAAAGATGTGTGTCTCAATAAGAAGTTCTAGCAATACTGAAGCATTGTCACACATCACTCTATGGAGGACATTTTAGAGGACAAAGGACTGCAGCTAAAGCATTACAATCAGGATACTTCTAGCCATTTATGGTCAAAGATGGCCACATATTTAGTAAAACATATGATAAGTGCCAAAGAAAAGGCAATATTGGAATCAAAGATGAGATACCACTGACCTACATTTTAGAACTGAAGTTGTTTGATGTATGGGAGATTGATTTCATGGGGCCTTTTCCACCATCCAATGGGAGCACTTATATTTTGCTAGTCATTGACTATATGTCAAAATGGGTAGAGGCAATTGCTTATGCCGAGAATGATGCTAAAACAGTTTCAACATTCCTCAAGAAAAACATTTTCACTCAGTTTGGAACTCCACATGCTCTAATAAAGTATGGGGGATCTCATTTTGTCAATAAGATCCTTAGTAGCTTATTAGCAAAGTATGGTGTTAAGCATAGAGTTTCAACCCCTTATCACCCCAAGCTAATAGTCAAGCTAAAATTTCAAACAAGAAAATTAAGGGTATCGTAGAGAAGGTTCTTAACCCCATTAGGAAATATTTGGTCTTCTAAGCTACTTGATGCTCTTTGAGCTTATAGAACTACATTCAAAATCTCTTTAGGAATGTCACCCTATAGGTTAGTTTATAGAAAAACATGTCACTTACCTTTAGAGTTAGGGCACAAGGCTTTTTGGGGTTTCAAGAATCTAAATTTTGATACCACGGCTTCTGGAGTAGTGTGCTTCCTACAATTAAATGAATTGGAAGAGCATCGTCACTTTTCTTATAAAAATGCCAAGATATACAAGGAAAAAACTAAAGCGTGACATGATAGGAGAGTGATCCCAAAGGAATTTGAGAAAGGCAACAAGTACTACTGTACATTTCAAGACTTCGACTTTTTCTTCAAAAACTGAAGTCTCGTTGGTCTGGACCTTTCACAATATTGGACATTTTCCCATTTGGAGCTATTATCTTGAGAGATGAAAATAATGGGAGAAGCTTCAAACTCAATGGACAAAGGATAAAGTATTACTGGGGAGAGAACTTTCTCAGGAAATGTGCTTCATTTTAGTTGCTAACACCTTGACAGAGCAAGAACATTGCAGGAGTATTTTTTTAGCATAACAATAATTTATTTTTTCTCCCATTTTACTGTTTTAATTCCTGTTTTATTTTAAGTAATTAGATTTTTTTTAATTTTAAGAAAACATTTAGGAAAATTCAACATTTGATTTTAGTTTGATTCAATTATTTTGATTTGATTTGATTTACTTTTTAGTTAAAATTTGAATTTGATTTTGAGAATTTCGATCTTATTCGATTAGATCTTAATCTGAATTTCAAATGATTAATTCGTAAATCAAATATTCCAAATTTGAATCACAATTTGGATAATTATCTTTACCTGATTTTGTGATTTTATTTTTGTAGATAATTATGGAAAATAAATGAGAAAGCACGAGACTTGATACAACAAAATATTCTGAAGAGAGAGAACTAATTTTTAGTTAAAAATTTAAAAAGTTACCTATTGTAATAAATGCCCTAACGTCTATTTTGTAGGGAACGACAGATTCAATATAGCAGTAATTCCACTATACTGTAGAGATTTTTTTTCTTCATTTTTCCAAAATAATTTCTTTGCATGGATTAATTAAGGAATTTAAGTTTAATTTCATGATTGATTTACCCTTAAATCCTTGCTCTTTATATACCTAATTGGTTTACTTTCCTTCATTCGTATCCCTTAATTATTTTCTTCTTTATTCTCCATGAAACCCTCGAAGCATTCAACAACCATGACCTCTAAAACCAGAACAAGAAAACTTCGAGATTGCAATGTTGACTTCTTGACGCCTTAGCTGCCCATAAAGAAGAAGAAACTATTCGGCCACCTGCAGACGAAACCATTCCCCCACCACAACACAAAAAGAAAGAAAAGAAGAACAAAACCAAGACGATTGTCCCACCACCAAGTTCGGTTGCTATCAAACCCATATTCACGAAGTCTTAACTGCAGTTCAAGAACAATTGCAAGCGGATGAACCATCTATGCCAACAACTAAACCAGAAGTTTAGTCAGAAGAAGTACCTATTGCTCCACTTGAAGTAGAGTAAGAGGTCATACGACCTGTGGAGGAAGAAGAAGCTCAAACAGAAGTACTGCCAGTCATCGAAGAGGTTGCAGCGAAGGAGATGCCAAAGGAAAAACCACCTACTAAAAAAGAAGCAGATTGACCAGATGCCAGACTCTATCAAAACAAAGAAGAAAGGCAAGAAAAAGAAAAAGATCGTGGCTGACACCACACTAGAAACCCCCGAGGATTTACTCCTAGTACAACCAAGTCCCAAGAAAGCTAGCCGAAAGGGCAAGGAACCTACGCAAGAACTTGTGATAGACCATCAGTTATCCATTCATGACCGCCTGATAAATGAAGCAACACGACGCCACTATGAAGACATAAAGAAGAGAGACCTGCTAGCTAAGCGAGGGTTTATAGAGCCATATGATGCACTTCCTCATTATATTTTCACTACAATAACTAATCACTCGTTGGAGTATTTTTGCAGAAAATTAGAACCAGCCATTGTAGAAATCGTGCAAGAATTTTATGTCAATCTGAATGTGAGTAATGGGTATGAAATGCTAGTTCGAGGAGTTTCAGTCGATTATTCACCTATCGCAACCAACAGCTTATTCCACCTATATGACTTTCCTCATGTTGTTTTTAATGAAATGACAATTGCTTCCTCACTTGAGAAACTAAATGCTGCCATTCATGAAGTAGGAATTGAAGGTGCCCAGTGGCGTGTATCTTCAATTGGCGCTTGAACTTTTCAATTTGCCTTTTTAAATACTGAACAAACATATGGTTGTCCGTTCTCAAGCTGAGACTTCTTCCAGTGACACATGATTCTACGACTAAGAAAGAGAGAATCCTTATAGTATTTGCCATTCTTCGTTCCCTAAGTATTGATGTCAAAAAAATTATTGTCCTAAAATTTATGTATGCTAAAGGAAGAAAGTGGGCAAGTTATTTTTCCCCAATACTATAATTTCATTGTGCAAGAGGGCAGGAGTCCTAGTATTTCTAGATGACATATCCTTGTTTGACAAGGGAGTGATTGACATGCCCAATATTGAACGGCTGCGAAGGGACGAAGGATCAGCAAAAGTTGGAGGATTGTTGAGCAGAATACATTGATTGTTGGAGCAAGTGGAGATGGTATTGGGTCGTCTAGAATTTAAGGAAAGACAATGCCAGACATATTGGAGTTATGCCCACATAAGAGAAATTGCCCTTAAAAAGGAAATTTCAGGCGAACTTCATAAAACCCTTTGAAGAAGGCTTTCTCTATTGATGATCTCATGAATCTCTGGATCCAAGCACCTCTTGTATTACATGAAGATGAAGAAGAGCATGACCCTCCACCGGAAGACTAACCATGCACCAGATTGTTCTCGATGTTAACTATCATTCTCTTTTTCTGATAAACATTTGACTTTAATATAGAATCTTTGTTTGTTTGTTTTTGATGTTTTGTATTATTACTTTCATTATTTCTTTTCTTTTAGGTAATAACTATAGCATCTAGAGTAGTTGACGAGAGGAGGTTGCATGGTGGCCATAGTTGAGCT
>JAOANK020608563.1:0-11891 GCA_026257165.2 Telfairia occidentalis
CCCCCCCCCCCCCCCCCCCCCCCCCCCCCCCCCCCCCCCCCCCCCACTTACATAACAAAAAGAAAATAGATAAAATACTTCATAGAGAAAACTGGACAAGCAGTAATGAAAATAAAGTAACATGAAGCAGGCAATCAAAATAGCAGTAAGACAAGAGTGGCCTTCACCAACTGGTCATGCACACATCACCCAACCATCCTACAACACAAGCACAGAAAGACAAGAAGAGAAATAAGATGATCAAGAGGCGAAACCCTCCCTTAATCAATATTTTCCTCATCCAGATTCTCAGCAAGGGTCCATGGGGTCAACACTTCATTAGGGAAATTAACGAGGGAATGGAGGATAAGGATGCTGGAAGTTAACTTGCGTGACCCTCTGAATGCCTATATCTCTATTGTGTGAGTAGTCCCAATAGGTGTGCTGTTGAGATTCAGCATGGTTCATGCACTGTAGAATTGTTGCTTGTTGATCTATCAGTGTGTTGATTCCAGTCAACACATTGGTACATCTTCTTCTTCCTTCATCTCTTATTAACCTCTCTAACCCCACATGATCAGTTCCTCTCTTTTCTTTCCAAGGCTCCTCAGCATCTCCTACACGAACTCCAACCTTCAAGCAAAGAGCTGTAATAGTGTTGGGAAAGAACAGCTTCCCAATAGTTTTCCTAAAGCAACCATAAATCTCATGTGATATTATGCAGCCTACATCTATTCCCATTCCCTCAATGATGGCATGAAGGAGCACGACTCGCTCAGCTAAGACACTAAAATCATGGGTGGTTGGTAGAACTTGTGCTTGAGAAAGTAGAGCCACAAATTTGTTGCTAGCTTTAGATGAGCGCCAGAGAGGGTTCTCTTTCCCTCTTTAGAAATGCTCCATTGTGCTCCATTGTGCCCTACTGATCTCAATGCATTACTCAGTAGCGTGTCATCTATTTCCTTCATAAATTAATTGTAGACTGCTCTAGATAAGTTGGGAAGGTTGTAAAGTGCATTGACAGTCTCTGGGGACCAGTCAATTACCTTTCCTCTTACCACCAGCTAACAACCTTCCTCTGCATGAATATTGGTATAAAACTCCCTCACCAGTTCAGGATACACAGGCCCTGGCTTTGCACAGAAGGCGATCCAATTGTGCTGCACCACCATAGAGGAGATGGCAGTAGGTAGGTCTTGTAATGGCATGTCAAACCCCATCTCTGTGAGGAGCTTCCTTTTCTTAAATTCTTCATATCTCTCATGAGCCCCAGCAGCTACAAATTTCTCAATTTGCTCCATTTCTGCTTGCTCTTGGACTACAAGTTTCTTACCCTTCGACTTCTTGCTTTTTGTTCTGGCATTTGACGCTACAACAATTTGTTGTAGTTCTTCCTCTATTATAGGCTCTGCTTGCTCAAGGTGCACAGTTTCTTCCTCAACTGGCGCATTTCTGTTCAAAAATCTTGCATGTCTAGGTGCTGGAGGAGGACTCAAAAGAGGGAACTGGACTCAGCAGCTTTACTCTTTTTGCTTTTAAAGACATTCTTGAGTTTTTGGGCCATGATTGTGCTTAAGCTAGGCAAAGGGATTTGAAAAGACGGGTGCTCACACAATTCTTAGAACTGATGCAAGGGTTTGATGAAACATACCTGAGGTGAGGCATCCTATTTATAGAATGGGGATAGGGGCAAACCTATTATTTTTATTCCATGAATCTCGGGTAATCTACTGCATGCAAATAAAAAAGAATTGGAAAATTAAACTTTCTATTTTTGAAAAGGGAATTAGAAAATTACGCCTGATTTCCCAAAATGCTAAAGTAGTTTTTTTGCATGTAGAAGGTTTTGACTGTCATTTTCCAAAATGGTACAAGTTCCAACAGTTAAAGAATTGATACCTCAAATCTGCCTTCAATACTGCAGCGAATCTCACAAATTGCATAATTGGTTTCTAAAATCTTATTTTTCTAGCTTTATCTGCCCCCACGCACACTAAAATCTTAAAATCTGCCCCCATGCACACTAAGTCAATGCATTAAAAGTTCACCAAAAGTCATTGCCTCTTCATATTTAATCACGTGATCTTCCCCTCCATTTTACTTGAATTGGCAGTTGTAGTCCATTTCATTTTCTAAGCAAGAGAAATATTGATTTCGTTTTTTTTCTTTTTTTTCTACTTAACACAAACTTTAAGAAATCAAACTAACTACTGAGGCTAAGCTAAAACCTAAACTAACTCAACAGAATAAACAATTTAAAAGAAAAACACTAAACAAAACAAATGAGGGAATTATCTAACTTAACTGCCTCCTTGTGTCACTTGCATCAAGGCTGATCAATCAATTTCTGGAAGGTGATGGTCCTGCTGAAATCCTCCCCATAGTAATGTTTTAATCTTTAGCCATTCACCTTGAATACTCTCTCATCTATTTCATCCATTACTGAGATAACTCCATGAGGGAACACTTCCAAAATAGTAAATGGTCCAGACCATTTTGATTTTAGCTTCCCAGGGAACAATTTTAGCCTTTAGTTGAATAGGAGAACCTTATGTCCTTTCTCAAAGACTTTTTGATAAATTTTTCTATCATGCCAATATTTAGTTTTCTCTTTGTATAACTTGGCATTTTCATAAGAGAATTGACACAATTCATCTAGTTCATTCAGTTATAGCTTTCTCAACTTTCCTCCAACATTTGTGGTCAAATTTAATTCCTTTAGTGTCCAATATGCCTTGTGTTCCAATTCTAATGGAAAATGACATGTCTTGCCATAAACAATTCGATAGGGAGACATCCCTAAAAGAGTCTTGTAGACAATTCTGTACGCCCATAAGGAATTTTTCAATTTGATCAGCCATGTTCTACAACAATTTAGTTTTTTGTTTTGTGTTTTTTAAATTATTATGCATATAAAAACTACTTCCACCCACGTGTTTCTATGTTCTGTTATCTACATTCTATTATTGTTTTTAAAAAAAGAAGACAAGTTTTGAAAATAAAAAAAAAAAGTTTTAAAAAACTTGTTTATGTTTAGAATTTGACTAGAAATTCAAGTGTTTCTTTAACAAATGTAAAAACCATAATCAGATATTTGGGAAGAAAAAAGTATAAATTTCAAAAATAGAAAACTAGAAATGAAATCGTTAATAAATAGGGCCTAAAGAAACCAAAAATCTAAAATTGAAATGATTATCAAAGGTGCCTTAACTTTTTGTAAAACCAATTTAGTTATGCTTATAAATTGCAAATCTACATAATTCAACTAATTTTGAGGCATTATGCATCTATTCTCTAAAAGTTAAATGTATGTCTGTTCACCTTGCATTATTAAACTTAAAAGAAAAAAAATATTAAAGCTTATGTGTCCTTTTTAGATCATTCTCTTTCTCTTGAATTTCTTATTGGGAAAAAAATTAATTTATGGCTCTGAAGAACATATGTTTTGAGTTATGAAATTTTGGAGTTTATGAAGATAGTTCATGATTTAAAACATGGTAATGTTTAATAATTTGTAGTCATCTACAACTTCCAAAAATCTTGAAGTTGCATCAATTTTAGTTCAATGCTTTAATCCAAGGCTGTTTGATACACAAGGGTCTAGTGTTCTGCAGATAATTAAATTTGGGACATTGCAGTTCATTATTTCACAAATATTTTCATGACTTCCACATCGGACAAGGATGCTATAGAGAAAATTACAAGTTGTGTTCCACACATAGTGACAGTTGAGCAAAATCGCCTCCTTACTCAAGAGTTCACCAAGGTAGAAATTAAAACGTCCCTGAAGAATATGCATCCATCCAAAGCACTAGGACCAGATGGCATAAAAGCCTTGTTTTTATCTAAAATATTGGAATATTATAGGGATGAAACAGTTCATCTATGCCTTAATTTTCTCAACAATGGTGGCAATCTAAAAGAGATAAATAAAAATTCTAACCTCAAAGTTGAAGGACTCGAGAATAATGACAGAATTTCAATCAATCAGTCTCTACACTCTACAACGTCATTTATAAATTGATAGTCAAAACTTTAGCTAATAGATTAAAACAAGTGTTGAATATTATTATCTCCCCAACACAATCTTCTTTTGTACCAGGGTAGCTGATACAAGACAATGCCTTGCTAGGTTTTGAATGTATCCATGTGATCAATAACAAGCGAACGGAACAAGACGATCTCATTGCAATAAAGTTGGAGATGAGCAAGGCTTATGACCAGGTGGAATGGATATATCTACGAAAATTATGGACAAAATGGGCTTTGAGGAGAGATGAATCAACTTGATAATAACATGTGTGGAATCAGTTTCCTTTTCAATCTTGGTAAACGGCACGCCTTTAAGCAACATCATTCCTCATCGTGGCTTGCGACAAGGAGACTCATTCTTCCCTTATTACTATTTTTTTTTTTTTTCGATATGTGCAGAAGGCTCCCGGTGCTCTTGAACAAGTAAGAACATTTAAATAAATTCTCTTGTTTGAAAATTAATCGTTATTGCCCCCACTATAAATCATCTTTTTTATGCAGATGACAACTTCATCCTTTACAAAGTAGAGCAAAAGGATTGTCTTACCATCAAGAATACCCTAATGGTTTATGAGAAGGTTTCAAGGCACAAGATCAACTTCAAATAGTCAATGTTCATGGCAAGTAAGAACGCGTCAGTCCAAACAAAGAATTTTGTGCATAAGAAATCGCAAATACAGGAAACCAACACATTGGAGCTGTAGCTGAGGTTACCATTCCAAACGGCTAGGAACAGGTATCAAATGTTTAAAGAAATTAAAGATTTGGTATGAAAGGCGCTGTAAGGATGGAAATGATAGGTTTTCTCTGCAAAAGAAAAAGAGATCTTAATAAAGGCTGTGGCGCAAGCAATTCCAACCTATGCAATGGGATGCTTCAAATTACCTAAGTTGTTGTATACTGAACTTAACTCAATGTGTGCAAAGATTTGGTGGGGGTCAACAAAAGGTGAAAGGAGAATTCATGGGTGTAGTTGGAAGAAATTATGTGTAAGGTCAACGCAGGCTAGGCTTCAGGGATCTCCATATTTTCAACCAAGCCATTTTAGCGAAGCAGAGTTGGGGGCTCCTAAAAATTTCAGACAGTTGGATATTCAAAATCCTGAAAGGGTGATACTTCCAAACTGGCAATTTCATGAAAGTGTCACTAGGATCCAATAAATCATTTACATGTTGAAGTATCAAGTGGAGAAGAGAGCTTTTTGAAAAGGGATATAGATGGTGAGTCAAAAATAGAAAGCTGATAGACATTGCTATAGACCCCTGGCTCCCTAGCTCGCACGGGCAATCATAAACCGATTTGGGCAGTGAATTTCCTAAAGAAGTGAAATATGACATTTCTCAAAGATGACAATGGTTTATGGCGGGAGGAGAGAATTCGAGAGGGCTTTTTGGAAGAAGAGGAAGAAATTATGATTATCAATATACCATAAACAGTCTCTTCATATGAGGATGAGATAATTTGGCATAATGACTTGAAATAGACTTTCTCTGTCAAGAGTGCTTATAGATTAGGCATAAAGGAAGAGTTGTGCAACCTTGCCACCCAATCTGATGAGAAAAATCAAAGAGGAATGCGGAAGTTGTTCTGGAATCTTCATATCTTCCCAAAGGTCAAGATTCAATGTTGGCGAATGTACCATGAACTTCTACCAACACGAAAAAACTGGATCAAAATAGGAGTTGACGTTGATCAACGATGTGCATTATGTGGCAAAGATGTAGAAACAGCAACACATCTCTTCTAGAGGTACAAGGTAATCCAAAGATTGTGGAATGATTTTCTAGTTTCTACTAACTTTCCTTATTATGACTGTTGGGAGGAGTGGATGACAAAGGCACATATCGAATGTGTGCTAGAAAATATGGATAAAGAAGAAGTTGGAAAGGTCATGATAATCCTCTAGAAGATATGGGAATTCAGAAATCAAATGGTGTTCCAACGTGGGGACATGGTAGGAGGCAACTTCACCTTTCTATTGAAAATTAATTGATGGAATTTACAAGAAAAAGAACAACAATGTGCAGAGAGGTAACAAAGGAGATGCCCATAGCCATAATGACTTAGAGGAAACTACCAATCAGGCATTTGAAACTAAACGTTCATGCAGCCTGGAACAAGAATCTTCATCGCAGGGGTGTGGGATGGACGATGCGAGATAGTAGTGGCATAGTGGTGAGGACTAGTCTGAAAGCAATTTACAACCATTGAGCTGTAAAATTCAGGAAGCAATAGCCATTATAGAAGGTCTGGAAGGGATGCTAACAGAAGCTCATATACTCATCTACGTGGAGTCGGATGCACTTTCAGTCATTAGGATTCTAAATAGCTAGGAATGTGGATCTCACAAAAGTCACCATGTTCACTAAGAAAGTGCTGGACCTTGCGCGAAATTGGTCAAATTTTACATACGTAATAGGAAGGAAATAAAGTCACGGATCACCTCGCTGGAAAAGCAACATTGACATGAATCTCAATGGGGTGGGAAGGGGACACTCTTCCACCTTCGGTTGTATCCCTAGCAAGGGAAAATTTTACTTAATATCTTTCTTTCAAATGTTTTACATAAAAAATATATATATCTTACATTGCAAATATGAAATTCAAACCAAGAACCTATCAATTTTTTTCAACAAAATGACGACTGGCATAAAAAAATTAGGTAAAAAGTCAATTTACATCCTAAACTTTGTCAAGTTATATAAATTTTTGCTCTAAACTTTTAATTTTGTCAAATTACACCTTATATACCTAGATAAATGTTACCATTTTCAACTTAAATTTGAAATTAACACAATTTGTTTAAAATTTTAAAAAAAAAACATAGAGTTGGATTTTCTTGCATAACTTTTTTTTTAGTTAAAAAATTTGTGGGGGTGACGACCCACAACCTTTTGATCGAAGAAATATACTTTAACCAATTGAGTTTTATTCAGTTTGACAATTTTTTTGCATAACTATGTGTTATAATTTGTATTATTTTTTAACATGAATATTCAGGGGTGGATCCACTTAGGGTGCCCCTCAATTTTTTTAATTTATTTTTATACTTATAGTTTATTGAATACATAAATAGTAATATATATAATTGGTCCTTAAAGTGCTTGCGTGCCCTTCCTAGCTCATTGGCTTTGTACGTATTAGGCAATTTTGTTTAAAACCTCACTATTTCATTTTGATCAAATCTATTATTTTTTTTCCAAATATATATCTTTTTGTATTTTTTAAATAAAAAATTTATTATTTTCTCTTTCTAAACTTGTTTCTAAATTATAAACATATTTAAAAACAACAAATATATAGTTTGTAGATTTTAAAATCTCCATTTTTTATTTTGAGATAATTATTTTTCTCTTTGACATATTTCTTTTAAATAATCTATCTCTAATTTTCTCTTTTCAAATTTATCTCTTTAGTTTTCATATTTGTATAATGTTTATTTAGCAGTCTTTGCTAACATATACACATTTCTCTCATTTTCTCTTCTCTAAAGATTTTATATTTTTCTCAATTTTTTCTCTCTTTATAATTTCTTTTCTTTAAACTTATTTCTATCTCTCACATATTTCTTTCTAAAATATCTCTTTATATTTTTTTTCCAAGCTAAGCACGCTTAACTTTGGAGTTCTTATGATTGAGCCACCAAAAAGGAGGTGTACCTTATTGATATAGGTAGTCACTATCCATTTTTGTAGGCTTTTTTTAACCATGCTTGCATAGTCGTCTTAGGATCCTTCTCATTCGAATGTAGTGTCGGTTCATTCATGTACATCTCTACTTGAGAGTTACATGTCCACTAGTTTCTACTTGGTTCGTCCCCGAACCACACCCTACTGGCCCACAGACCGACATATGTCCTTCCAGGATATTTTGTTCTCACTCATATGTTTCCTAGGTAAACTCCCTAAGAGGTCACCCAATGCTCCAAACTAAGCACGTTTAACTTTGGAGTTCTTATGATCGAGCCACCGAAAAAGAAGGTGCATCTTGTTGGTTTATGTAGTCATTATTAATTCTTTTAAGCCTTTCTTAACTACGCTTGTATAGTCTTAGGATCTCTCTCATTCGGATGTAGTGTCGGTTCATTCATGTACCCCTCCTCTACTTAGGCGGTACATAATTTTTCTCTTATTAATATTATCTATCTAATATATCTCATACTCTTTAACCCTTGTATAATTTTTTACATTTTCCTCTTTCTAATATTTTTCTCGATATCTCGACTTTTCAACAAACATTTCAAAAATATAAAACAAAAAATTATAATCATATAAAATAGTTTATTATAGTTTGGTAATACGAAATCGCTTTAATATTATATAATCTTAATATTGTATACTAATTCATTTAAAATTATATTCAATTTGTGTCTGTAATATAGATTTTTGGATATGCTCCTATTAATATTAGTGAGTTATTGCAATTTTTACATTGTTATTTTTTAAAATTATTGGATAAATTAACGGAGATTGAATAGAAGACAAAATTCTAACTATTTTGAAAATCATAAACGACCAAGAAACATTCTTGAATGAAATTATAATTATTGGGAAAGAACAAGTGATAGATAAGTTAAGAATTAAAAACCACCCACAACCACAAGTTCGTCAAAATGAAATAAAATAAAACAAAACCCGTAAAGAGGGTAATTGACTTTTCTTTTTCTTTCACCTTTTTTTTTCCTTATACAAATGCTAATTTAGAAATAAAATAACTATTTTTTTTTTATAAGTTCCAGAAGTAAAGTAGAAATTTTAAGAGTTTCTGAGATGAGATTCAAAGATTTATTATCTGATATTTAGAAATAGACAATTTGAAAATTTAGAAATTTAAATAATTTTAAAAAAAAAAACTTAAACACAAAAATGAAATTTAAATTAATTTTTTTAAGAAATGTATACTAAAGTCAATATTCATTAACGTACACTATTTTTTTTTGTTCAATAATATGTTTAGATAGAGATTCGAACCAAAGACTTTTTAATTTTGAAGTATATGTTTTAACCAATTGAGTTGTGTTCGGTTTGGCAAGTACACTATTTCCTTACCAAATAAGAACAATGATCATTTAAACCTTAGGATATCACAACATGTCACTATGCTTCAATTTTAAAGAAGTTCATGCCTTCTTTTCTCACCAATATGGCTACTTCCTTTGAATCCGTTTTTATCATAACAATGATTACATAAGCCTTCGACTATCACAGCATGTCACAACATTACTTTAATATTTAAAATAATCATTAAAATAAATTGAGACTCAGCAATTCTCATTTTAATATTAAAAACCTTTCAACTCTCATTTTAATATTAATAACTCTTATAATAATGAATAATAAAATTTTACAACATTCCTCCACTCATTTTAATATTTAAAATAATCATCAAAATAAATTGTCAAAAGAAAGACAATTATGCATCATAAACGTGTGACTCTACATTGAATCTTTACTAGTGAAATAATAATTTCTACTCCAGTGTTACCATTTGTCTCTAACTTGAACTCTAACACTTCAGAATAATAAAGGATTATTGTCCATACATAATTATCCAAGTGTTGACATTAGTTTTATTCGTTAGTACTTTAAAGCCTTCTGTTGATCCCAATATTTCATGAGTGTATTTGAGAATAACCCCATATCCTCATTGAGAGTGGCCCCCACTCTCACACTCATATAGGTAAAAATCTGTCAAGGGTACTACTATAACAATGACAACTCATTGATATGAGATACTTTATTAAGAGTTTCTTGAAAAACTCAACCCTCCACAATGTTATAGGATAAATACACTCACATCATAGGGATGAATCAATAGACATAAATATATAGTGCATTTTTTATAGCCATTGTTGCGTATGTGTGATGAGTGATAAGACCACACAAAGTGATGCGCAAGTGTACACAGCCTGCAGCAAGTGAAAAATATTTATATGTCTCCATAGGGATTAGTGGCAGATTTTGAACTATCTTGACTTAACCTCTTAGTGAATTCAAAGAATAACAAAAGATAATTATTTTGTGAATTTTTATAACTAATGCTAGAATAAAAGGAATGCTTTTGCAATTGAAACGATAAGAATGAATGGGTTCGGATTAAGGTAACATGTTATTTTCCCTGAAGCAAAATGCGGAAACAAAAGAATTACAGGATTGAATCACACAATAATAGTCTCGGAATCCTCTCAGATTTCTGAACTATCTTAAGTTAACTCTTATTAACCTATATGAGTTAAACTCGTTGTTTTTGGCATTAGGTGAGTGATTATCCATAACATCCCCACTTAGCAAACAATTATCCTAATTTAGAGGCTAATATGTCTTAAAAGCAATATACTCCTCATATTTTCTCTCAAAACATAGAGAAGATATTTATGCGTATTAGCCAGGTAGACATAAACATTAAACAATCAGAACACTTATAAAACAATTCAAACGGAGGTATTGATTTCTCTCATATTTGAATTTCATATAATAAATCTCTTAACCAACCAGCTTCTTCACTAGTTGAAGCTACAGCCATAAGCTTTGATTCCATAATAGTGTTGACAATAAAACCAACCAGCTTCTTCACTAGTTGAAGCTAAAGCAATAAGCTTTGATTTCATAATAGTGTTGACAATAAGTGTTTGATTTTAAGATTTCCAACAAATAGCATTACCTCCTAAGGTAAAGATATAACCAGTAGTAGATAAAGAATCGGCGAACAATGTATTCTAGTCAGCATCTGAAAATTCTTCAACAACAGCAGAATATTTCTTATAAAGTAAGTCACAATCTTTTATTTCCAATAAATATTCATAACATGATTAATGGCATGTCAATGTTCTTTATCTGCTTACTCGTAAATCTACTGAGTACTCTTACGGCATATGCAATGTCAAGTCTAGTACAATCAGTTGCATATCGTAGGCTACCAATGACACTAGTATACTCCATTTGATTTATTACTTCACTTTCATTTTCAATGGGAAATAAGTGAACACTTGAATCAAATGGAGTAGACACATGTTTACAATCGAAATAATTGTATTTTTTAAGTAATTTCCCAATATAATGTGATTGGTCAAGAAAAATCCATTTGTGGTTTTAGTTATTTTCATTTCCAAAATAAAATTAGCCTCACCAAGATATTTCATGTCAAAATGGCTCCTCAATAAACTTTTTTGTTTCATTTGTGACAACAATATTTGAGCCAAAAATTAATAAATCATTAACATAAAGGCTAATAATAACATGTGAATCTTCCCATGATTTATAATAGATGCATTTATCATATTCATTTGGTTTATAATCATCATTATTTAGCATGAAAGAATCAAACTTCGCATGTCATTACTTTGGGGCTTATTTTAAGCCATATAGAGATTTAGTAAGCTTACACACTTTGTTCTCTTGACCAGACTCTATAAAGCCTTTAGGTTGATCCGCATAAATTTCTTCTTCAAGATCACTATTTAAAAAAGTTGTTTTCACATTCGTTTGATGAATACTCGTATAAAAAATTGCAGCAATAGCAATTAGCAATCTAATGGATGTAATTTTAGTAACCGATTAAAAGGTATCAAAAAAATCTAAATCTTTTTTTCGTTTAAAACCTTTAGCGACAAGTCTAGCTTTATACTTGTCTATACTATCGTCCAATTTCAACTTTTTCACAATACTCATTTACACCCTATGGTTTTACATCCTAATGGTAAATCAACTAATTTCAAAGTTTTATTAGAAATTAGTGTTTCCATTTCATTATTCACAGTCTCTTTCCAAAAAATTTCATTTGAAGATAATAAAGCTTCTTAGAAAGTGATCAGGCCCAACAAAGCGTCAATGCAAGTGTACGGGTCGATCGTAGTAATAACGGCCCAAGAGACTGAGTATCGT
>JAOANK020608666.1:0-11890 GCA_026257165.2 Telfairia occidentalis
AATGTAAGTTGTGAAGTGATACATCAAATCAATCATGTGTTTTAATTTTTAAAGTCTAAAATGTAGAAAACATGAAAAAAAATGATGGATAAATGGTAAAACCAAAAAATAAAAGGAAGAAAACAAAAAAAAAAAAAACAAAATTGTACTTGAGAAGATTTGAACTCAAGTTTTCTCCCAAAAGGATAGCTTCAAGGCGCGGTCAACAAGGCTCCAATCGTACACTATGCCAAACTGCATTTTTATTAATTAAAGTACCGAAATATCGGTAATATATCGAATATCGGCGATATATCGCCGATATTTCAATATATCGGCATATTTTGGTAAAACCGAAATTACTCCCCTCCCGTCGATATCCGATATTTCGGCGAAATTGTGCGATTTTTTATACTTTGGCTGCAGTAGGGTCAGCTTTATTCCCCTTACCTTCCTTCTTCTTCTTCCACTTTTTGGTGTGGGAGGAAGAAGGTATAGACTTGGTTCCAGAGGTCGAACCTTTGTGAAACCTTTGAGAAGAAGTGGCAACATTTGTCTCTCCTTTCTGCCCCTTGACTTTCATTAGGGACTCGAAAGTCAATAGGTCGTTGAGTAGGGTGGTCAGGTTGTAGTTTAGCTTGTTCATAACAACATTACTACAAAATTGAAGGAAACTTTCAGGTAAAGATTCTAGAATGAAGCTAACCTGACTGGCCTCATCAATGATGGCCCCATTCAATTCTGCCACGTTGAAGTGGACCATCATACTAAGAATATGTTCTTGTACAAAGGTCCCATCGTTCATATGAGCGTTGAAGATGAACTTCATAGTGTCGTGCTTGATTTGTGAGGACGGTTGTCCAAACATTTCACGTAGTGAATCCATGATCTGGTATGTAGTGCCATGGATTTGTGTTTCTTTGCCAAGATTTCAGTTAAGTGGCAAGAATATATCCTCTGGCCTTTTAATTTTTCGTCCACCTCTCATTGCATCCCGAACATTTCAAGACGCAGTAGAAGCGAGGACCTGGGGATGTTCCTTCAGCAAGACAAACCTGAGGTCATCTATTATGAGTACAATATTTATTGTGTTCTTCCATGTTGTATAATTATCCCTAATTAACTTATCAGCACTTAGAAGATTAATAATTGCTCTTGTCATTTTGATATTAGTACAATGCAAGACCCTTTAAATCCAATCAGATTTAGCAAACTTTTAATGTACCCTATTTGGCATCTAATTTTGCAATGATGCTTTAGTAAGTTAGGATAAAAGCCACTGTAGGGCGGTCAGTCACCCCTTCACTGAATTGAGACTCTCTACCATTTGTTACACCATAATAACTCTTATTTCTATAACAATTAGTCACCATTGTTTTAGTCAAGAATTTATTAACTTGCTTAATAATTCTTCGTAAGTGTAACCCTTCATTTTAAACCCTAAAGTTCTGCCCCAATGAGTCAATTGTACGGAAAAATCGATTGAAGCAAAAACTAAAGTGATCCTATCAACTACTAAAGTTGGAGTTCGATTTCATGCACATACCTTCTGTACGGGGACATAAGTAAACGATGCCACGCGGTTGAGCATGAAACCGAACACCAAACTAATGAAGGAGACCGTGGGATTTGTTGACACACGTCCCTCCCCCACTTAGTATAAACACTTTCTCCATTCACCTTGGAATTGATCTATGCAAACACCCCATGTAGGGGACACAAGCAAGCGGTGCCACGAGGCCGAGCATAGATCTCACGGTGTGAATTTATAGGGAGAAACGTGAAAAGAAATTGACATATCTCATATATCATTTCCTCCCACTAAGTGTTCTAAACCTATGGTTTATTCACTTAGGTAAATACTGTTAATTATTCAACTAAGTCTATTGTTAATTTGGTCCAATATAACTCTTATATTGGATAGTTTAACAATATATGATTACAATTTATTAAACACTTCAATAAATGTAATCATTTATTGCATGCTTATAAAATATTTATCTAATTCACCTTTCAGGTCGGTTCCCAAGTAGAGTTGTTCCATTTCAGTCATCTTAAATACCCCTTTTTAGTAAAAACTTTCCTTAGACAAAGGTCCCTTATAAACAATTATTTTATATATTTAATCTTTTATTGCATTTCATTTTAATCTTATTAAAACAAATATAAAAGATTAACTTATTTCTAAACAAATTAGAAATATTTTACGTAGATCTAGGTGAATTAATTTTAAACCATTTAAAACTATGCAAGGATATCCTCACGCTCGTTCATACGGGCGTTGAAGATGAACTTCCATTTTTGTCATCCTTGCATGCGAAGCAACGAAAAAACTTGTATGGGTTAAACAGTTCCTATTGATTTGAAATGTGTTCTAAACAAGGTTAAACTTATAACACTTTATTATGATAGAGATTTACGACGCTTTAAGGGACATAGACACCATCAATAAATGGGAAAATATGTTAAGAGAAAGCATCATGGTGATGACCAAATGATCTTTAAGAAACAATTGTGTTGATTTATTTAATAAAAATCTTTAGGCTAAAGTGTTTGAAGGTTACCTAGAAAGTCTAAGATGACGAGACATGTCTCACCTTCACTTGGACAAGGGGGAGAAAATGTTGGGTATAGATTATGCCCTAGGATACATGTGTCGTTGGCTTTAGTGCAAGTGAGATATTGTTGGGATTTATGCCCTAAAGCCTCATAACTTATATTATATTATTTATAAAATATATTTTCATATGCAATATTTATTATCCATTTAAGAAGATCTTAGGTTAGTAATATAATCTTGAATTGTATGTCGTTGACATATAAGATGATCATGTTCAAGAAGTAATCTAAATATGTTCAAGAAGTAACCTAAAGAGTCTATAGTACATGAATAAGGTTGGATGTCTTATCCTGGTGACACTATTGATACGTTTCGCTTTGTAATGGTTACAAATGATTTGATACAAATCACTCATGCGGAGACATGCAAGTGGGGGTATCATATACAATGAGTTTGTATAAGACTGGAGCGTAGAATATTTTATCTCTCTTAATAAATTCATTAGGATGATCATATGCGACTTGATCGCAATCTTAAGTGAATTATGAACTCCTGCCTATAAGGGCACATCCTTTGATTTACATGGGTGAGAATGACTCTTGAAGCGGATTCAATAAGGCTACTATATTGGGAACATGACCAAATAGAGAGTTGGAAACATAATCTCACAAGATGGAATTCACTTCTTCCGTCATAGAGTAAGTAGATGAGTAATTCCCTTAAAAATACTGATTTCGGGACTTAAACAATAGAACCTCATCCTTTCACTGGCTTGAGAGGGACTTGGTTTATGGTTGGATATTAAACATATTGTTCATTAGAGAATCAGTGGTACTTAAGATTTAAGATGTAATTACATGGATTATTTGATCCAGCTGTAATTGTGAACTACTCGTGTGAAGGGTCAACTTGCATATAGTGATTATATATCCATGGACATAACCTATCTTATAGTGCATAATAGTGCAACTCTGGGTTTTTAGTGGAGTAACTTTGAGTTAATGAATAAAAATTAATTAATTAATGAGTTTAATTAATTAATTTTGTATCATTGGAGCTTCTAATCTTTAGGTTCATAAGGTTCCCTAGCTAGCTCACAAGAACATTAATGAATTAGATATGTTGAAAGAAAAATAAATTTGAAAATGTTCAAATTTAAATTTAATGTATTAGATGCATCAAATAATAAAGAAAAAAAATAGATTAACGTATTAGATACATTCATTAAAAAGAAAATTTTATGTATATAATTTTAATATTTAATTATATATTAAAATAATTATTTGAATAAGATTCAAATAAGTTAAATATATTTTAATATATAAAATATTAAAATATGAGATTTGATTTATAAGATATGTCAAATAATTATTTGAATTAAATTTAAATAATTTAAATATATTTTAATATATAAGATATTAAAATAAGAGATTTGATACATCAAATAATTATTTGAATGAGATTCAAATAATTTAAATATAAAATTTTATTACACTTAGATTTTGTCCCAAGTTCTTATAAATAATACCCTTTGGTTAAGCCTAAACAATTCAACCTTTGGGAAATAAAAGAGTTTTCGCTAAAACATTTTCCCAAGTAGGTTCCCACCAATCTTAATCCTTGCTCAAATCATAGCATGAAAGATTTACTTCAAGTCATAGCATGGAAGATCTATTGGGGATCCACATGGATGTTAGACTTAAGAGAAAGAAATCATGAAGGTCTAAGATTTGAAGAAAGGTCTTGGAGAAGTTGCTAAGACTTCAAAGGTAACTTTTCTTTTCATTTAATTCTAAATAATTTTAAAATGTCGATCCTAGATTCTAAATTGTTCATCCCTACATGATAGACTTCATCTCAAAATTGGATATCTAGATATTTGGCCTTATTGGATTTAATTCATTGAACATGGGGACTGCATAGTCTCTAATTGCTTTCTCCATGTCATTGGCTCTAGAAGAATAGGGTTTTCAACCTGATCTACTCTTCCAATTTGTTATTGCATTACTAATTTAGGTACTTCAACTTCTCCTCAGTTTGGTTGTCAATTTAACTATTCTATAGGACCTCATGAAGGTAAAGTTTGTTGTTGTTCCATCAGATTTACTTGATTTCTTAGCTCCCTTCTTATTCTCTAAACCAGAATTATCGTTCATACATCAATATCTGCAATGGCACAAAAATTTAATCAGTTCAAATTAAGCTCTAATTCACCAAAATAAATTAGTTTCAAATAAGTAAAAATTCAAACTAATCCCCAATAACGATGCCTTAAACTTGTTGCTTGTGTAGACTGAAGTCAAAATATTCAATGATAACTACACTAAGGATGTGCAAGTGTAAACAGTCGGTAGCAAGTTATAAGTATTTACATCATCTCCATAAGAATTAGTGGTAGATTCTAACATAAGGATGTGCAAGTGTACACATCTTTGAATGATAACTACACTAAAGATGTGCAAATGTACACAGTTAGCATCGCCAAAAACTTGTTGCTTGTGTAGAATGAAGTTAAAATATTCAATGAAAACTACACTAAGGATGTGCAAGTGTACATAGTCAGCAGCAAGTGATAAGTATTTATATCATCTCCACAGGAATTAGTGTTAGATTCCAACTTATTCTAACTCCAATTTTAATGAATTCAAAGGTGAACAAGTAAATGATTGTGATTTTTGCATTAACTAAACTAAATGACAGACGAAAAAGAATGCTTTCAGAATGTACGATATGAATGAGCAGGTTCAGTTTAAGATACAATGCTAAAGCAAAAGAATTGCATAATTGAATCATACATCAATAGTCTTGAAATCCTCCCAGATTTACCAAATATCTTAAGTTAACTCCTATTAACCTATATAAATTAAACTTATTTGTGCATTAGGTGAATGGTTATCCTTAACCTCCTTACTTAGCCAGGAAGTAACCTAATCAAGTGGCTAATATGTTTCAAAGGTAAACTATTCTCAAAGAAATTATTCATGCGTGTTGGTCAGATAGACATAGACATCAAACAAACAATTAAAAACACCTTTAAAACAATTCAATTCAACAAGCTTTACTTTAGTTCTAAATGAATTCAATAAAATCACCCTTAATTCTCACCTAAAGGTGATTAGTTCATGCTACAATAACGAAAAAATAGAAAAATGAATAAAGATAAGAATGAGTTCGTACAGATATACTTCAATAAAGATTCTGAATGAATTTTCTTTCTTCCTTCAGCCTTCATTGACATTGCTTTTGTTATGCACTTCAACTACTTGACTTTAGTGCTCGTGCAAAAGAAAGTAGAAAGCTTCTAAACTCTATACTCGACTCAAACTTAGAACTAAAATCGAACTCTCTTGTTTAGGCGACAACCTTTTCTTTTTATAAGTCTTCTCTTGTGATTGGGATCCTCATTAGGTCAAATAATCTATATGTCATCCATCCAATGACTGTTAGATTTGGAAAAGTAAGATTTTATCTCTTTAATTAATTTTTTTTCAATTCTTCTGTGAGATATATGCTTCCGTTTTGCTATAGAATTGCTCAATCATTTTAACAAAAATTTTATACTAGAATAATTCTGCCTTATTCATTTGCTGACAAAATAGTTGGAATTAGTATCAAATAAGTGTAAATTTCTCAATAATCATTCAATTGATGCTTCAAAAAGAATAGTTCAACCATATGAGAATTCTCAAGAGTTCTAAATTCAAAACAAAGGTAAACCTAGGAATTTCATTAGCAAAGTATGAACACTTTATCAAATAAAAGGCTAAAATTCACCATAAAAGACTCATAATAACTCTCTTTTAGAGAGTAATCAAAAGGTTGTCCATGTGAGTGTTTCGAGGGCACGCTGGCCTATCTTAGACATAAGTATGCCATCTCTAACAATATAGGTGATATGCTCGACCCTAGCACAAGTGGCTTAGGCAACCTTTGCATAAACAAACACCTTCTAAACACACACGGTAACACCTAGCATACACACAAGAAAATCACTCAAGGGGAAGAAGAAAAGACTAACCTTGAAGGTCAAGGCTTTGGATAGGAAAACTCGTTTTTAATCTAAAGTCGAAACACTCTACAAGTTTGATGACCAATCAAAATTTGAATGTTTCTAAGCAACGTGCAACCTAAGCTAGGATGCACATGCTCTCGGTTTGGAGCAAAGAGAGAAACTCTCCACATTTTCATTTCACCAAAAATATGTCTTCCTCAAATTTACAAATGAAGGCTTTAAATAACCTCATGGTTGGTAACGTAAAGTAAATAAGCTAACCCTAAAACTAACCTAACTTGAATAATGTTTACTTACAAGTTATTTGGAAGTTTCTAAAATGGGCCAACTAAACACAATTAGCTCCATTTTTGGGCCCAATAACTATTACAAGAAATTATACATGAATTACAAAAGAAGGTTACATGAGAAATACATGGAAAACACTACTTTATAATTTTAAACCAAAAATATCTCGTAAATTGAAGTTCTCGAGTTAGGTGCCTCCATGTTACGTTAAAACTCATTTTTCCACTTTGTCTTCTTCCTCATAAAGCTTGATACTCAACATGTTGAAGTGGAGAACTCCTTCTTTGGTAGGCCCATGTAGCATGATGTATCGATTTTTGAAGCACATCAATAGGCCTTAGATTGCCCCAGGAAAGCGAAGCTTTGGAGTACTGACCCCTTCAACATGTGTGTTTTCTACCCTCAGATATTCGAGCGAGGGGTACGATTGCCACTACCCCTTTTCACCAGCTTTTCTTGGCTAAAGTTAACCTTGCTCCTGTCGAGTTGTCACTGAACAAATGAGAAGCCTTAATGGGGAACTTTATCCTATGGGCGAAGTATGACATGATTGAGCTTGACTAAAGGGTTACCCTATATTGGTGAATCGTTACTAGGTCTCTGCCCTTACTTGGGTGAGGTGGCTGGTCAAGCACCCAACTTTAATAAAGGAATGGAAAGAATGGTGGTTCTATGTGTCGAGAGGGTGGCTAGTTCTCAACGACGATAATGGGGCAATCTACAACGTCCTACTCGAGTTTGGAAATCTAGGTGAGTTCTTTCCCCCTATCTCAACTAGGATCATCCTCATATGTGTTCAAAACTTTACGCTTACTGTGCTTTGTAGCCACCTTCGACCGTGTCCATGTCTTTAAGATCATGAGCGATCATTGGCATGGTGAGGAAGCGGTTGTTCTTCGCCTGCCACACAAACACATTGCTAATTAGTAGAAACCTACTGAAATTCTGCCTCCATCTCCCCAGAGTTTTCGGGTACATGTTGCTCAACTTTTATGTTGGCTTAGGTCAACCATTGCTCATGGTTTTCTCTTTTCGTGTAGTGGACATGTCGAACCAGCTCTCTACCTTTCAATGGATGCTTGTGAATTGTCAAGCCCCTTCCTCGGTTGGAAACCAAGTTGAGTTATCTGCTCATCATAAGCGTGTGAATTCCCCCTTCTATAGAAATCGAGCCTCCCTCAACTCCATTAGCTTAAATTGCTTGTGAGGAGCACTCCGCTAGTCCTCGTGGAAGGTGAAGAGGATGTATTTGAACTATTTTTGAATCGTAGTATGCTGCTTTTAACAATCACTTAGTGTAACATGTATTTGAACTATTTTTTATAAACACTTGGTCGTGATGTTTTAACAAACACTAAAGCGTTTAAAGAGTAGAGTTACATTATACATTGACCCCCTATTTGAGGGAGACCTGGATTGAGACCAAATTTTAACTCAAATAACTTCTTTATTAATGTCAACACTACTCATTGTAGAAGGGTGTCGAGGTACATTTCACTGATAATACACCCATAGGTGTCCGACGTTCCAAGGGTGAGGAACAATTTTGCCGTTTAGGTTGGCGAAGACATATGTCCCAAGGCACTTAACTTCTAGAGTTTTGTGGTGTTTTAATATATTGTGCAAGACAAAATCACCAGCTTTGAACTCATGTGGTCAGACCATGGCATCGTAGAAGCACGCCATTCTGTTGTGATACTCTGTGTTCTGAAGTTGGGAGTTGTTGTGATTTTCTCTAGAATGTCTAACTGTAATCTTAGCAACTCACCATTCCTCTTTTCCTAGTAGTCTAGCGTTTATTGGGTTGGTAGGCTGATATTTACCTGCACTATCGCTTTTAATCCAAAGGTGAGAAAGAATAGAGTTTCTTCCATCGCAGTTTTTGTTGTAGTCATGTAGGACCACAACACGACGGGTAACTCCTCTACCCATTCACCTTTGAGCTCTTCAACTGGGCTTTGAGTTCATGCTTGATTATTTTGTCGATAGTCTCCACCTGTCAGCTGGTTTGAGGATGAGCTGGCGACGAGGTGAGATGTTTTATATTTAGCTTTATGTAGAACTACTAAAACTTAGAATTGTTGAATTGTCAACCATTATCAGTGATTAGGGTGTGTGGGACTCCATACCGACAGACGATGGTTTTCCAGATTATGCTTATGATCTTTTTCTCGGTTGTGGTGGCTAGAGGCTCGACCTCAACCTATTTGATGAAGTAATCCACCGCAACCACCGAAATTTCATCTGGCCTTTGCCTACTACTAACGAATTGATGAGATCTATTCCCCACTAGTTGGAAGGTCATGAGCTCCTGATCGGGGGGTTAGAGCTGCAGGAGGTTGCCTTGAAACTACAGCAGCCATTTGGCAGCGGTCGCGTTTCTAAGCAAAGGCCTTGGTGTCCACCCCAAAGATTGACTAGTAATACCCTACTTGATCAACTTTTTGCACATGGATCGTCCGCTGGAGTGATTTTCGCGGACCCCCAAATAGATTTTCCTCATTATATAATCGACCTCGTTGGGTTCAAGGCATATCTAAGCAGCTGGAAAGAGAATCCTCTATTGTACAAGATTATATCCTTGTAAAGATAGTGGGTTGCTCTACGTTCGAAGCTTCTTGCTTCCTACTTGTTCTCCAGTGCCCTACCCTTAAGGAAATCTCAGATCGAGTCGATCTAGTAAGGAGCCTCACCTTGATGTTCAACGTAGCGTAGTAGGTTGAGAAAGGATTTTCATTGAAGCCCTTCTCATGAAATATTTTAATATTAAAAAAACTTTCATATTTTAATAAATATAGTTTTTAACTTAATAAGAAAAAACTCTAAAAAAAACTTTCATATTTTAATTTTAGAAACTCTTATATTAAATATTAAAATGTTACAACATTCCCCCACTCATTTTAATATTAAAATTAAGCATCCAAATAAATTGGCCAAGAGAAAGACAATTATGCATCATAAATGTGTGACTCTACATTGAACCTTTCCTAGTGAAATAATAATCTTCACTCCAGTGTTAGTAGTTTTCTCTTACATGAACTATGACACTTAAGGGGAAATAAAGAATTATTATCAGCACATAATTATCCAGGTGTTGACATGAACTTTATTGGGTAGCACTTTAAGGCCTTGTGTTGATTCTAGTATTTCATGGGTGTATTTAAGAATAAGCCCTGTATCCTTGAATGAGAGCGGCCCCACTCTCACACTCATATAGGTAAAATTTGTTAAAGGTGCTCCTATAACAATAACTCCCCACTCATATGAGCTAAAAATTTTATTAAGAGTTTACTGAAAAACTCAACCCTCCACAACGTTATAAGATAAATGCACTCACATCATAGGGATGGATCAATATATAAATAGTGCATTTTTACAGCCACCTTATAATTCGTTTTTCCCATTGAACCTAGTTCTCAGGATCTCTAATCACTAGGTGGGTATCCTTATATATGGCTCATGATCATTATAAGGGCTTCAACCCCATCCCCCTAGATGTGTTCCAGACCCTTTCTCTAGTCAAGGCCTTTATCAATGAATCTGCAAGATTATCATATGATTTAATGTAATTCACATTAGTAATCCCATTAGTCAAATAAGATCTCACAGTGCTATGTTTTCTTCTTATAGGTATGGATTTACCATTATAAAAATGGTTTTTTACTCTACCAATTGTTGTAGTGCTATCACAATTAATCAAAAAAGAAGGTAATAATTATTTGTTTTTTATATTTCCAACAAACATCACTACCTCCCAAGGTAAAAATATAACCAGTGGTAGATAAAGAATCACCTGATAATGTATTCCTGTCAGAATAAGAAAGTCCTTAAACAACAACAAGATATTTCTTGTAAAGTAAGCCATACTCTTTTGTTCCCAATAAATATCTCATAACACAATTAATGACATGCCAATATTCTTTACCTGGCTTACTTGTAAATCTACTGAGTACTCCTACTACATTTGCAATGTCAGGTCTAGTACAATCAGTTGCATATCGTAGGCTACCAATCCCGCTAGCAAACTCCTTTTGATATATTACATCACTTTCACTTTCAATGGAAAATAAGTGAACACTTGAATCAAATGGAGTAGACACATATTGCATTCAAAATAATTGTACTTTCTAAGTAATTTCTCAATATAATGTGATTGATTAAGGAAAAAAACCCATCGGTGGGTTTAGTTATTTTCATTCCCAAAATAAACTTAGCCTCACCAAGATCTTTCTTGTCAAAATGGTTCCTCAATAATTTTTTTGTTTTGTTTATGATAACAATATTTGAACCAAATATTAATAAATCATCAACATAAAAGCTAAAATAACATGTGAATCTTCTCATGATTTATAATAGATGCATTTATCAAATTCATTTGGTTTATAACCATTATTTAACGTGCAAGAATCAAACTTCACATACCACTACTTTGGGGCTTGTTTTTAGCCATATAGAGATTTTGTAAGCTTACACACTTTATTCTCTTGACTAGACTCTATAAAGTTTTCAAGTTGATACATATAAATTTCTTCTTCAAGATCACCATTTATAAAAGTTGTTACTCATATAAAAAATTGCAGCAATTGCAATTTGCAATCTAATGGATGTAATTACAGTAACCGATGAAAAGGTATAAAAAAAGTCTAAATCTTCTTTTTGTTTGAAACCTTTAGCGACAAGCCTAGCTTTATACTTGTCTACACTACCATCCAATTTAAGTTTTTTTCTCAAGACACATTTATACCCTATGGTTTTACAACCCAGTGATGAATCAACTAATTTCTAAGTTTAATTAAAAATTAGTGATTCCATTTCATCATTCACAGCCTCTTTCCAGAAAATTATATCTGGAGATATTAAAGCTTCTTGCAGAGAAGTTGGTGTTTCTTGAATATTATAAACATAAAAATTAGGACCAAAATTTTTCACAATTCTAGATCTTTTACTCCTCCTTAATTCAACTCGAGAATTATCATTATTATCATAAGAAGTAGAAGAATCAAGGTTAGTAGACGTTTGTTCATAATTTTGACCCCCACTATTTCTTGACT
>JAOANK020608769.1:0-11890 GCA_026257165.2 Telfairia occidentalis
TTTAATTAATTCATATTATTAGTTGTTTGAACTAATTAAGAGACTAAGTTTTTTTTTTAAAATTTTATTTTATGTGCATTTGAGGAGGAATTTATAAGTAGTGTTTAGTTAATGAGAGTGGGGGGGGAGGGGGGTTATTTTGGTAAAACTTAGGAAAAAGTAAATTAATGGCATTCTTATAAATTGGAGGACTTAGCACTAGGGTTGGGAGTTGAGGTGAACCCTAATGTATCATTAGGGACCCTAGCCACCAAACTTTTTTCCTATTCCCAAAAAGAAAGAGGTCATCTCAATTTGCCCCCTATTTTCGTTCCCTTTTCAAGCCAAAAACAACTTTCATCCCCAAAAATTTTCTTCCTCTCACACACGTTCACCTCTCTCACGTTCACCTCTCTTCTAAACGGCAGTAGCCAGGGCGGTAGCAAGAGCAGGAACAGTAGGTGGCTGACAAGTTATTTTTTTCCCTTTTCCTTCAAATTTCCCTACTTCCCTCGCTCCATTTTCTCGAGTTTTTTTTTTCCATTTAACCATGTTTCCCTCTTTTCTCGATCCCTAAGGAGGCATTTTTGGTAAAACAAAGGGTCGAAAAGCACCACGAGGTCGTGATCTACACGTTGGTGGAATCAGAATCGAGATCGGAGTGACGGTGAGGCGACGCGTGCAATGGAAAGTGGTGGAGACAATAGCGCGTGTACCACACGCGCCGAGACTTGTTGCTTTGTGTGGGCACTCCATTGGAGCTGATTCTGGCGATGTTGAACTCTTAACGGTGAGTAGATTCCAAAACTGGTTCTTGTTCATCGGTCTAAGGTGGCGCGTGGGAGACCCTCGCCTGACGGTGACGGCACATGATGGCCCATGGGCTCACCTGGTTCAGAAGGGCATTGTCTTCCTAGTGTTGTTTGCCCTTCGAAAACCCTAACTTTTCCTTTTTAATTATTGATTATTTGAAATTTAGGAAATAATAAGGATATTTTTGGAATTTTGGAACTAAGTTGCTTAAGGAATCTAATATCAGTTTTCCTTGGAGTTACTTACTGTTTTTCTTGAAAGTTGACGTAAGTGACTTCACTCCTAGATAAACCATTAGGCTAGATCGAAAAATTGTATGACTCGTTTGATGTATGTGTTGATTATGCTTATCTCATGTAGTATGTGAATTAAGCATGATGATGTGTTAGCGTGATGAGCATGTCGTGTATATGGCTGTTATGTGGATGTTATATGTCATGAGTATCGGTTGTACGTGGTTTATGGATGCTAGGGGCCTTATTAGAATATTGCATGTTGTATACCTTGAGGCTTCGAATTATGTTATAACTTATAAGTGTGTGAGACCTTTGTATAGTATGGTTTGTATTGCATGTTCATATGTTAGGAGTTATATCATCTTTGCTTAGTGTTGTGTTTGAGGACTTCCATGAGATGTATTCTCCGTTTGGTGCTGTTGTGTGCTCTGAGGTTTATCTGTGGGATTATATATCTCTGATTAGTGCTAAATAGAGAATCTCTATGAGATACATTCTTTGCTTTGTGCTACTGTATGCTTGTTTGAGGTGCCTCGAGATGGTATACCCCATGTGAGAGTCTCACATTAGTCATATGGTTGTGTGTGTTTGCATGTCCGACCCAAGGGTTAGAGTTACTTACTGGGTATATATTATACTCAACCTATTCCTTCCTTTTTTTTAGGTAAGGAGAAGACATACTGAGGTGGCTGATGGGGGAGCGAGTTGCTACAGGCCATAGACACGAGTTTTAGACTTCCGCATTTAGTTAAATTCCATTGTTTTAAGTTTTAATTTTTGAACTGATGATCGAACTTGCATTTTAATATTCATCTACACCCTTTTATTTTCGTTATTTTATTTTAAAAATTGTAATCTCATTATGTTCTATTAGGCTTGAACTTCCTCTATTTATTTCCTTATTTAATAAAGACAATTTTTTAGATGATTTACCTTGAAATCTTTTGTGTCGAGCATGCATGCTAGTAGTAGCCCTAAGTAACCTATGTCTAGTCGGACAGTTACAAAATATGTAGTTATAAATATAGTAACATGTTTATAATTTTATAAAGAAAATAACATAATATAAATTAAAGTCAAACTTGAATGTAATGTCGAACACACTACAAAAAAAAAAAATCAAACTTATGCTATGTTTGAAAAAAAAAGGGTTTTGACATTTTTTAAAATACATATTAATTTTATGCTATGAAGTAAAATTTTCCTTTTCCAAATCAGAGTAGATAAACATTAAATTAATTAACCAAAAATCTCTTTATTTCCAAAGGGAGAAATAGCTTTCTTTCTCTTGAAATGCTGAAAAGAAGAGAGAATAAAAATTATTTATAGATTTTTTGAATGTATTCTTTTAATAACTGTTTTCACAAAATAATTTTAGAATAATTTATTTTTTTAAAAAAATGATTACTATTATCGAGTTATTCAATGATTAATGTCAATACATGCTTATAGTTTAACTAGTTAAAGCATAAATAATCTCATTTATAGATTAAAGATTCAAATCCTCATACTCACAATTGTAATGGTAGATTCTAAAAAATAATCTATCATTATTTTTTTTTCAAAAGAATGGAAAGAATACCAAACAAAATTAACTATTATTTAAGAAATTGTAAATACTTAATTATTATTCCAAAATCCCTTGAATTGCTAAAAGACTTTTCTCTCCCAACCATGTTCACACTTGTCAATAGTATAATGGAAAATAAATAAAAAGGACAAATTTTCATGTGGAATTTATATATGTGTATATAATGTCCCAAAATCTTATATAATGGGCAATGTAGAATGACACGGCTGTCATGGGAGAAAAGAGCACAGTCAGAGGTCACTCAAAGGCAAAGGGAAATTTGATTGGGTGGTCAAAGTTAGTCAGAGTAGGGTGCTGTTACTCTAGATTTGCTCAACTTTCACTTTTGATTAGAAAGCAAACTTTGTCATTTAATTGTACCTAATCATTCTGTCTAGAATTTGATGTTTTAAATATCTGTTTGGCTGAGTGAGTTTCAGCTCACGCCATAAAAAGTTTCCCCAAACAGATAACTTGGAAATTTGGATATTTTTTATTATATATATATATATATTTAATCCCTAAGTTTATATTTTTTTTAATACTAAACAATACAGCCTCTAACTTTTTTTTAATCAATAATGTATATCTTAATCAGTTGAATTATATTCAAATTGATGTTAAATTTTAGGCTAATAATGTTGGGTTGTGGAGCCCAATCCATCAATTGAACTTCGTTCGTGGAGAATCATTGTACAAGGATTGAAAAAGACGGATCGAGCGAGATCGAAGCTAGAAATTTTGTTGTCCAGAAGATAACGTCAAGATGCTAGGGAGAGTATCTCAACGCTATTAATGCTGTAGAGCCATTTTCCTAGAAGACAGCGTCTCGACGCTGGCTTTGATGAAGCGCTCGAGGCGCTTCCCGGTTTCTGCAACAGTTCCCCCTAGCCGTTTTGAATTCCTATATGTTTGTAATATTTATTAGGGTTATTTTGTGAAGACTTCTTAGAGAGAAAAGACTCGAAAATAAGTGTTCTTTTGTATTGGTTTTGCTAACCAAGAACACTAAGCGAGATTGTACAACGATGTTTAATTGAGAGATTTCCTATTGTGATCTTTAGTTGATTTAGTAGAACCTGCAGTTGCAGGAACTAGGCATAGCCCTTTCATTGTTAGGGTGAAACAATATAAACCCTAAGTCTCTTTACTTTCAGTTCATTATTCTAGTGATATTTGATTTGTGTGTAGTTTTGCATGAGGTAGGAAAAATAAATATTAGGCCATTCAGTTAGGCTTAGTTATCAACGTCACGTTTATTTTTTTCGAACAAATAATATGTTACTTTCAACCTTCTGTCATAGTGTTAACAACCTCGAATAGACAGAAGTATTATTTAAAGTTTAGGAATATAGCTCAATTTTAATTTTTTTAAAAAAATTAAAGACTAAATAAGTTGAATGCTCAAAGTTCAAAAACTATATTTATAATCTGATATTTTTAATATTTGTCTTCCTTTTCTTGAAGATTTCGTGTTGAAAATATATATGATTATTTTCTAAAATAATTTTTTAGGCTTTATTTTTTTAATTTTTGGAAATTTTAATTTTGAACTTAACCAAATTTCTTAGAACTAATTTCTTAAGTCTCGTCTAATAATTTTCTTTTTTCAAAATTTAAATTTGAAATAATATTGAAATTGTACTAAAAAAAAAGAAATAATATTGAAATCTTAGTTAAATTTCAAAAATGCATACTGTTGGAAACTAGCTTTTCTAATTTTTAAAACTTAGTTAAGATTTCAAATAAAGTTTTAAATGCGAGACATATAAAAAGGGAAAACTTTGATTGCAAGTATAGTTTATTTAAAAATAAAAATAAAAAACAAAAATATGCCATTCTTTCTAAAATTATATTGAAGTTTTAAAGATGTTTTTAAAAAGTCAAAAAAAAAAAAAAACAAACAAACAAACATTAATAAACAAGACCACTTTTAAAATAAAGGTAAAAAAGAAATGATTATCAAAAGTATATGACCCCTTAAAATAATCTTCTTCCCCCCTATCATTCTAGAGGAGCGAAATGATTCCTTTTTTGTTTTGTTTTTTGTTTTTAATTTAAGTATATACAAATGAAATACTATCTTTATTTCGTAAATTTTTTCCTGCAAAAAATATTTGAAGGATGTGAGATTTTGATAGTTTAAATGATTACATTCATCCACAATAATTTATATATGAAGGTAAGTTGATTTTGTTTCTATTTTCAATAATAAAGCTTGATCTTTAAAATAAAGTGTTCAAATAATAAAACATAATTTAGTTTCTTCAAATAGAATAACAAGTTAGAATAAGATCCATGCTAATTTAGATTGATGCTTTGATAAATTAATAAGTTATATTTAGTTTTATATAACTTTAATTTGGAAAGTACTTTCAACAATTTAATTTTAGGATCTGTTTGAGATGACTTCTAATATAAACACTTTTTCGTAGGCAAATGTTTATAAATATAGTATTTATATTTTATATTTAAAAAAAAACTTTTTATAATAAATTTGTTTGATTACACTACATTCAAATACGATATTATTAATTACAAATATATTTTTGTTTTTAAATACATATTTTGAAGAATTAAGATTAAACACTTTTTGAATAATCCATCTCTTTTGTGTTTCTTCGAAAATAACTTTTAAATTAATCTAATTTTTTTTAATGTGCATTTTATGTGTTAATATTTTTTTAAAAAACATCTTTGATTATCTAAAATTATTTAAGAAACTATATTAAATACATCTTAAATTGTTAATTTTTTTAAAAGTACTCATAAAATAATAATTTTATTTAAAAAAGCCTTTTTTTTTTTTATCAAAGTTATCCCAAACAGACGCGTTAGTGAGTTTAATTAATTTAACCATCTAAATTTTAAGCAGTTAGTTTAATGAAAACTAAATTGAGAAAAGAAGAAAAGAAAAAGAAAAGCAAAGTAAAGAGATTGATTAATGATGATGGAAAAAAACTAGGGTAGATGTAGGGTTGAATATAGAATTGAAATGTAACAAAAATAAAATCAATAACAACTCCAAGGGAGCACAACCAAACAAAGGCAAACAAAGACTATCCCTTAATGAAATTATTGGAGGGGAGTCCTATATATATATATATATATAATATGAAATCAAATCAAATGGGGGATGTGGGACCCAATGATGGGGCATGGGGTTAAAATAAAGGCATCCCACACACAAAATAGGGAGTAGAGTACCCCAAACATGTTTTTTCATCATAAGAGGTTTTGGTTTGGGGGGGCATTTGTTGCACATCATCATGTTCTAAAGAAAATGAAACCTATATATAATCAATGCTTTGGAATTGCATTTAATACATTTTGAAACTCTATGCTTTTTATTTTTTGTTTTTTGGTAAGAAAAAAATTTTGGTTGAAGCTTTAGAGCGTGTTTTCTTGATAACAATAATGAAAATGATTAAGAGAGTGACAACGAGCCTTTGTTTTGTAATATTCTTGTTTTAGTATTTTTTTTATTAATGAATATGATTGTAGTTCTTTCAAATATAATTCAATAGATAAGACATATATTATTATCTCAAAAGTTGATGATTGAATTCAATAACTCCGAAAAAAAAATGATGTTAAAAAAAAGAGAAAGTATCATTATTAAACAATGTTTTAATTAATTTTTAACACTTGATAAGACTTTTAGTGAATAAAATTAATTTTCAACTTTGCTTCTATCAATGTTTTTTTAATCATCTTGTTTTTGGATAAGTTTTCACTGGGAATAAATTTTAACAACACTTCTCTTTTTAGTTATTATATCTATCTATATGTATATATTATCCTTTCAATATCGTTTTCAGATTATAGCTCATTTCATATTTTAAATATTGCACGTTTTTTAATCTATCAAAGTAAAAAATTTCGTTAATGTTAATTAAAAAAAAGTTGACGCGACATATGTACATATTTGTATGTTGGGTTAATGAACTAGTTCATTATTTACCATTTTTTTTCTTAGTTTATAGATGTGTTATATTAGCTCGATAGAAAAATATGAAATCTTTATGAGGATAAAAATTTATAATTAAAAAAAAAATCATTCACATGATATTAAAGTGCAATAATAACATGCATAATTTGTGAATATGAACATATTTTGGTAGATATGCATTTTCCTATCATCTTGAAGGTCGACAATTTTACTCCCACTTCTATAATTATTGAATCGAAAAAAAAAAACCCTATGTATAACTTACCCTTCTTTAACTTAATTGTTTTATGTCTAATATTATTCTATATTGACAATCTGAAATATTTTTTTTTGATTCAACAACATGTAGGATAAGATGATTCAAATCAATGACCTCTTAGCTAGAGATATATGTCTTTAACCAAGTTATGCTCAATTTGACTATTGCCAACCTCAATTAGACCTATCTAAGAAACACATTCTTGCATAACATGTGGAGGACAAAGGAAACCAACCGAATCAAGCGTAAAGGAAAAAAATATTTTATTGACTAATCTTTTTGAATTTTGTACATTGTTTTTAATTTTAAAAACTGACTTGAAAAGATATTTTCTTTTTGTTATAATCTTTTATATATTAGTTTTATAATGATTTAAATTAATCAAATTATATTTTTGTTGATATGAACATATACCAACTGCCAATGACGTATATTCTTGATCAAACCGAGCATAACTCAATTGTTTAAAGCATATCTCACTAGCTAAGAGGTTATGAGTTTGAAGCCTCCATCCTCACATTATTGTTGAACTCAATATGTATGTATGTATATATATATATATATATATATATATATAAATGAAGAACAACATCTTTATTGGAATGAGACTTTTTGAGGTGAAACAAAAAACAAAGGCATAAGGGCTTATGTCCAAAGTGGACAATATCCAATATTCATACCGTTGTGAAAATGTGGAGGATCCGTTGTCAAAAAAATACTTTATTCTTGTATACTTTTATCAATATATTAATATTAATTAAAAAATATAGCGAATTGAATTATTTTTCTTAAACGAAATCATAACAACCTAGAAACTAAAATAAAAATCTAATTTTATTTTAGTGTCAAATTTATGCTAATTATTTTAGTATAACCCACATTATTATTTTTAGTTCAACAATATTAAGAAAAAAGATATTATTCAATACGATTACAATACTATTTATTTGACTTTTACAAGATAAAAACGATGCTATGTTATTTATTTCATTTTAATATATTTACATTTTTTTCCTGAAAAACTTTAATTTCGATGAACTACCAAGTCAATACAATAGAAAAAAAAACAAAACAAAACAAAAATAGATTTATTTAATAAAATAAAACATTCTATGATGGAAAAGAGTTCCTTTTTCTCACTTTCCATCAAAATTGAGGCAAAAGAGGAGAGACAACATCATGGATTCAAGGCCTTTTCCCAAATGCTAATGAAAGAAAGGAATCATATGCATGTTCTTACCCATTATCTTCAATGTGAATACATTACACTCGAAAGCTTTTATTTCTTAAATAATATAATATAATTTATAAAGTATGAAACAAATTTAAAAAAGAAAGCATATTTTAAGTGGTAACGTAAGATTGTCTTTTTTATATGGTTAAAAAAAAGGGTCTGAGCTTGTAGGTTTTTAATTTGAATGTACTTTTCCATTCATTTGTCTATCTCCCAAGTCAATAGCTAATTTTCATTGTCAACCTAAGCATAGTTAAATTAGTAAAACATGTATATTTTCTTCGACCAAAAGGTTGGGGATAAATTAAGGCTTACCACGCATGCCTTCTTCTCTCCTATGGGTCAGCTTGAGCTCTTCTGAGCTGAGGGACTAGACGAGTTGTCCTTCCATAGTCAACTTGAATATAACTTCCTTAGGTTACGACCTCGACAATGCATATTTTTTGGCAGAAATCATGTAGCATGTCAAGTACGAAGAGCCGTAAATAGCAGAACAACATCGTACAATATCCCTCCTTATAAAAGGAAGGGCCCCCACCCATTAAAGGTATGCAATTCTTATCCTGTATAGCTCAACAGTAGTATTTCAGATTAAGTAGTATGTTAAGCTTTGGAGTGTACTAGGTGAGCACTACACTAGTGCAAGAACTTGTGTAGGTCAACTCGTCAAGCATCCAATCATGTTGCACATCAGTAGTGTCGTATACTTACTAGCCAAATTCGCTCATCGATTAACACCAATTTTTAAATCACTGATTTGTGTAATAGACAAAGTGTGATATATATATTTTTTCCAATAATTCTTTTATGATTGATTTTTCAATTTTTATATTTCATTTAGAATCCAAATCTAGAAAATAAGGATTGGAACGTAAAATTCGAATCCAACCTCTGCATTTAATCCTTCCTTCTCTTGTAAAGTCTTGTACGATAAACGTGTAAGGAGACAAAAATCATATGGTATTAGAATAGAATAAGATAGCTATATATATATAAATAAAAGACTCTCTTCAATTTTTTTTTTAAATGCCTATTTTAATTCTTGTGACAATTTTGCTACGTAAGTGTAACGACCAATATTTTGTTATCTATATATATATATATAAATTGTGAGATTTTAAAATAGTTTCTATCCATCATCATTGATGTAAAATTAAGAATAAAAAAAAAATTATAAAAGGTAACTTAAAGAAAAAAAATTACTTATTGTTTTTTACTTGGTCAAAAAGTTGCAGAAAGACGGGAAGAGACATTGGGGCAGGAATCAAGGGGCTGAGGACCTGTAAAGGCACCAACAAGCCACCCTCATCATATCCAATCATTTCTCTTAATTTTTTCTCCTTTAACTTTCTATCCTTTTTTTTTTTTTTTTTTTTAATATTTTACAATTATATTTTTAAATTAAATAATAGTTCAAAAATAGCCATTATTTCATTTAGATATTTATTTTACAGTTAGTAAATAAAGCCACAGTATTAGTTATTATTATTAGGACAGGTGAAAAATTAAACAAATTTTGAAAAAATGGGTTCAAATCTCACAAAGACCAACTACTTTAAGATATATGAAAATTTTATGAGGCTCTGTTTGATATTACTTTTAATTTAATCACTTTTCATAAAAAATATGGATAAATATAGTATTTATACTTTATAATTTTTATAAATATTTTGTAATAATAAACTTATTTGACTATACTATATTTAAAAATAATATTATTAATTATAAATATATTTTTTTATTACGTATTTGGAAGAATTTCAATTAATCATTTTTAAGTCATTTTAGACAATCTATCTCTCTTGTGTTTCTTCAAAAATAATTTTTAAATTAATCCAATCTTCTTAGAGTCCATTTTATTTGTGAAGAATTTTTCATAAAACACTTTTTATTTTCAAAAATTACTTAAGAAACTATACTAAACACACTTTAAAATTGTAATTTTTTTCAAAAGTGCTCATAGAAAAAATAATTTTATTTCAAAATCATATTTTTTCATAATTATCTCAAACACATCCTTAAGTCTCCTACAATAATTTTATAGTAAGGTGATATAACCTTGACTCTCTCCCCATCTTTTTTCTCTCTCTGGTTAATAATGGGTAGCCCTCAAATCACTATCATTATAGCAATATATTTTCTCTCTCTAGGTATTTGGTAACATTGGTTAGGGCTTAGGATGGGCTTAAAGAGGAATTAAAATGAATTTTTATTGAACTTGTAAATGATTATACAATTGATACACATTTCTGAATCTTAAGGGAGATTCCCATGGCTCTAAGTTCAAAATTAATCGAGTGATTATCATGTGTTAATTATATAAAATTCCCACAAGTCTTAGCCCTAAACTTTTGATTATGTTTTACAAAGATTCAAACCAAATTGTATTTCTTAAAATTCAATTGTTATATTTGATTTTGATGGGATAATCTTACCCAAACATTCTAATGATATTAATATCATCTTATCTTGACTTAGTTTTAGGTCAATTGATCACGATATTAGTATCTTTCTTTATAGATTAGAGTTTTCTAACTTCTAATTTCTTATTTGAATCATAATTTTTTTTAAAAAAAGGATAAAAAGTTTCAATTTAGTTCATTTAGTTTTAAAAATTCAATTTAGTCATTATATTTTAAATTTTGTTGCAATATGGTTCTTATAGTAGTTTTAAAAATTTTAATTTGGTTCATATAATCTGGTTTTTATTTGGTTGATTATGTTAATTGATTGTTTAAGAGTTTAATTAATAGGTGAGTTTTTTTAGTGGGTAAAGATCAGGTTTGTGAGGTTTAATCACACCACAATGATACGAAATTAAAACTTGTAAAACTATAGAATCAAAACCATAGAGACAAAATTCAAACTTTTAAAACTATGCATGAGATCAAATTGAAAATTATGCACAAACTATAAGGACTAAAAATGGTAATTTAACCATAAAAATGCCATCTCATCCAATCTTATATATTTCAAAATAAATATCTTCATGGAATTTGAAGTTATGCATAAATGAACAAAACCCTAACTTTTTTTTAGGTCTAAATCCTATTTTGGTTTATGAATTTTTAAGTTTGTTTTATTTTGGTCCCTTTAAACGTTCAAAATGTTCATTTTGGTCCTTGAACTTTAAAATTTTTCTATTTTTTAGTCCTTGAACTTTCAAAGTGTTTGTGTTTGGTCCCTGAACTTTTAAAAAGTAACCATTTTGGTCCTTATCTTTATTTTATTTTTAACAAATTAATGATATGGTTTCAAATATATGAATACGTATGTTAACGTGAGTATGTATTTAAGCCACATAAGTTGAAGATAAGCATCAAACAAATAAAATTAGATGATAAAATTATATAGCAAAGACCAAAATGATTATTTTTTATAAGTTTAGGACTAAAATAGATATTTTGAAAGTTTAGAGACCAAAATAAAATAAACGAAAAAGTTTAGGGACCAAAATGAAAATTTTGAAAGTTCAAAATCTAAAATAGAGCAAACTTAAAAGAAAATAATATTTAAACTGTTTTTGTTTAATTTAAAAAAGAAAAGAAAAGAAAAGAAAAGAATCCCATATAATTATTATAAAACGAATAAGAAAGATATTTTTTATTTTAATATTGTATTTTGAAAAACAAATTTCAAAAATATTGTAGATTTAAAACTAATTCAAAAAATATTGTAGTTTTAATTGGGGAGATAAGATCTCCAAGACGTGATCTCCTCCAGACTTTTTTTTTTAATAATTATATTTATTATTAAAATATATATTCAAATTCCTCGTCTTGATTCCAAATTCAATTGGGGATTTGGGAGAACCAAAGAAAGATATGCCAATTTCCTATTATTGTTT
>JAOANK020608873.1:0-11888 GCA_026257165.2 Telfairia occidentalis
CATACTAAAATATCACGTTGTACGAGTTATTTACTTCAATTCAACAAAAAAAAAAAACGTACAAATTTTTAACTAATAACTTAGTGGATAAAGACCTATTATGATCGTTAAGCTGAGGAGGATTTAATTCTCTTTCCCATACTTCAAATAAAGAGAAAAAGCCAAACCGAGCACAGCTCAATTAGTTAAGACATATCTCTCGAATCAAAAGGTCGTGCGTTCGAATCTTTACCCTTACATATTGTTGAACTCAAAAAAAAAAAAAGAGAAAAAAAAATTAAATTCAACAAAACAAACTACACTAAATCCAAAAGCTTTAAAAAGTCAAATTTCTTTTTCTCTTGTTTTTGAAATTCAGCTAAAATTTAGAGGAAGAAACTAAGTATATGAACTAATCTTGTTTCTCATGAAAACAGAAAATCAGAAATTTTTTTTTATCAAAGTCTAAACCCTAATTAGTTGCTTCTAAATCCTCAGCTAGCTAGGGTTTTAATTTGTTCAAAGATGCAAAATTAATTATGGCAAAAAAAAATATATATATATATAGATATATACCAAGCTTGGATCTGAAGCATCTTTCTGCACAAAAACTTTTGAAACCTTTGAGTTTCCATTTAGTCTTGGCCTCTTAAGCCACCTGTTGAATTCTTCATTCTCCCTTGTACTGCAAATCCCTTGCAAATTATTATTATTCTCATACTCTTCCTTTTCATCTGCTTTTCTTTTCCTTAAAACGGCTTCTATTTCTGAATTCTGATTTTGTTGGCTCACCAAACACATCACCTGCTTTTGAAGATGAATGTATTTCTCATACATTACTCTTAACATCTGACTTAGCTTCCCATTCTCTTTGATTTTTCTATCCAACTCTTCTTCCAATGTCGAGCTCGAATCACATCCCTGCTCGAACATAAAAAAACGAGATATAATTAATTTGGAATGGTCGAGTGCGGTTAGGAACGATTTACTTAGCTCGTAGAAGAATACTTAACATTTAACAACTAGGAGAGAGGAATGAAATTAAAAATGAATTTTTTTTTTCTTTTATTCGAAAAATTAAATAGTTGTCAAATTTTTAATGGTGGTATGAAGAAAGATTCATGCATACTAGTACGAGAACTATTATAGAAGTAATATTATGTACGTATTTGTTCAAACCTTGGAGATCCTTTATTTGAAACATCGATCGAAACACGAATCCGAAAAACCCCATCAACTCGCACGTGATTTCCCTTCTTGTTGATGGTTTTTGAGTATTTTAATGTCTATTATCTCGAAATTTTGTCAAAATTAGGTTCGAAAAAATCAAAATTTGTTGCAGTGGAAGTAACTATTGGTTTCAATTTTTGTTGTTCATATATATTCTCAACACTCTCACTCACTCATGGATACAACCTCAAACATCAATGAAAAGTCAAAGACTTATTATATACAATAAAGTAGGGTGAAAAAACAGAGATCTTTTTAATTAAAAGAACAAAAATTAAAGAAAGTAAATACATATATGACTCATGGGGTTTTGTTCACCTTATTTCCCAAGCTTAGTGAGAGTTTTTCTTTATCCCAATAGATTTCTCCTTCAAACTCTCTAATTTTCTGCTTCAAAAAAGAATCAGAAAAACAAGAAGTTAAACATATTAACCATCTTAATTATAATCAAAATTCACCATGATTGCTTCTCAATTCAAGCCCATAGAGTTAAAATTTCTTCAAAACAAAGCTTAATTTTGAGAGAGATTAAAAAAAGAAACTTACTGATGAATCAAAAGCCTCATCCATGGCTGAACCATAAGAATTAGCAGGATCCACATTAAGGTCCAAGAAAATATCCATAGCAGAGAAAGATAAAGCTTCAGATTGCATGAAAGAAGAAGAAGAAGAAGAAGAAAAAAAAATTGGGGTTTTGAAGAAGAAGAAGGACTTTGCAGAAATTTGAGTGATTTATATGTAGAAGACTTATATATAGAGAAAAAAGAAAAAAGAAAAAAAAATAAAAAAAAAAAAAGGCAAAAAGCTTAATTTGCATATAAAGGGTCTGTGTCTTTGTCTGTTTGTCCCATTCTTATGGAAGTCGGTTTTGGAATTCTTTTGGGAGTCCAGCCTTCATTGATAAGATTGACACTTTTATTTTTTCTTTTAATTAATTTATTTTTATAAATATGTGTGTGTGGTTATGTTGACTTTGAAATTGGAGTGGAATGGTTGACTTGGTGGTGTGTTTGGTCCCACGCGGTTTTGAAAATGAAATGACTTTTTTGCTCACTCTATTTTGAATGGGGAAAACAGAAGTTTTGATTTTTTTTTTTCTCTCTTTTAGAAATTAAACCACAAGTTTGGCCTCTAAAATTTAAAAGTTGCTGTGTTTAATAAACGGTTCAACTTTACAAAATATTTAGTAAGTTCCTAAACTTCTATTGTTGTGTTTAATATGTTCTTAATCTTCAAAAATGTCTAATTGATCGTCCATTGAATTTTCAATCTACTTTCAATTTAGTATATAATAGGTCTCTGACTATAATTAAATACTTTTTAGGCACTGTTTACTTCCCTTCAATAGGAATGAAGATGAATCAGAATGAAAATTAATTGGAATGATAATCTTATTTTTTTTATACTATTTATTAGAAGTTGTCTGAAATCAGAATAAAAAACTCATTCATGTTGTTTACTTTCATCTAGAATCGAAATCAAATAAATGATAATTACAAAAATAATATTTTGTATTTATAAACCATTAAAAATCTATGACAATTATTAAGAAGAGAGGAGAGGGTAAAATGTGGAAAATAATTAATAAGAGTATGGTGTGGGCCCCACGAAATAGAGAATGAGAATGAGATTGATCACTTTTTGGAAGAAATAGGATTGCCTCTTTTTTGAAACTGATTCTCAAATTTGAGGTGGGTCTCACATTTGATTCTCATTCATTAAACACTATTAAATGAAATGAAAATTTTCATTTCATTTCTTGATTCTAATTGAAGAGAAGTAAACGGAGTCTTAAAGTTTAAAAATTTATTATTATTATTATTTTTAAAGTTGAAAGATGTAATAAATACAATGCACTAAACTTGTAATGTAAGGTTTTTTTTTTCTTTATAATGATATAATGATTGATTCTTCACATTGGCTTCTGTACATATTGAAGCTCCGTTGTTGGTTTTGTGGTTGGAAATGGACTATAAATGGAGGTCATTAATTGGACGCCTTTTTTTTTTTTCCTAAAGATAAGATCATGTAAAATAATTCTACTTTTTAATTTTCATAAAAAGTTAAAAAGTATGGGAAGATTTATTGAAATACTATTAACCCAGAAAATTATATACGTTATATATAGATATATATATACACTATTTGGATTGGCGTGCTACTTAAGAAAATAAAGATAAATTTCAAAGTTTATCGTACCTTTACTTTTGTCACGTCTAAAACTTTTTATATTGGTGCTAGAAGAAAAGCTAATTCCATGGGTAGGAAGAATAACTTTTTCTGAAAGGAAAGAATTTAATTATGATTTCAAAAAGATAATTTATAGATAATATTTGCTTATGAGTTTTCCTAATTTATGACTATTGGGTCGAGAAGATTGAGTTTGTGCAATTTATATGGTTGGATTGTAAGTTATAAAATTAAAAACATAATTTTTTTTTCTACTTTTTCAAGTTCAATGCATGTGAGGTTAGACATTTGAATCTTCAGTCTTTTGGTCGAGAATATATGCTTTAATCAGTTGAATTATGTTCAGATTGACTTAAAAAAACCTTAAATTTTGGCGTGAGTTATATTTAGTTTGTAATTTTTTTTAATAAAAAATATAACATTATAAATATGACAATTTGGATCTCTTTAGTCTATAGAGAATGTTAGAGTACCTTAACCATTTTTTACTATGTTTAAGTTAGGTTTATCAGTTTATAAGTCATACAAGTTAGAGTTATGGTATAAAATATAAGTCCCACCATTTTTTTTTTTCTGTTTTTTTGGAGTTCAACAATTGCAGGGCTCGTGAATTGAATTATCGAACTTTTGCAATGATAGTAGATGTCTTATCAAATGAGGTATACTCAAATTGATAAGTTTTATTGATTTAAGTTTGTGTAGGTTTACAAATTAGTAAACTTAATAGTTTAAGAAAAACTATCTACGTACGTATTGATTATATATAAAAATAAATTCGACTTTAACTTCAAGTTATATAATTAAATTTAATTAATTTTTGTTAATTTGAGTATAACTCAATAATTAAGACAATTGAAGGGTTGTTTGATTTCCTACCTTCTATATTTGTAATGATGTATTCTCAAATATAATATATATAACACAAGAGCCCAACGTTATTTTCTAAAGGGTGTAGTTATTTATAATTTTTCTCCTAAAATACCATTTGATCTTTACTTCTAATTTTTTTAATTATAATTTTAGTCCTAATACTTTAAATAAAATTTATTGTCACTCGTGTTAAGTTGATCAATATAAGTCAATCTGAACATAATTCAACTGGTTAGATTAAGATATATGCTTTCGACCAAAGGTTAGAAGTTTAAATATTCACCTTTACATATCGTTGAACTCGAAAAAAAAAAAGTTGATGCATATAAATCAAAGAAAATTATAGTTTGTATTAGTCAAGAGAATAAATGGAAATTCACGTAAGAAATGTTAATCACGGGAATGTAAATAATAATTTCAAGTCTTAATTATAATTATGTGGTATGTATGATTCTTTCTACGTAAGATTGTTTTTCTTTTTCCTACATAAGAGCGCCTAGAGACTAAAGTTTGATAATTTTAGAGAATTTTAGGTCACGCATTGCATGATTTTCATTCCATATGCTTCCTAATTATGTTATATTCAAACGTATCTTATTCTTAACTAACTATAGAGAAAGAATTTTTTGAAAAAAATGTATGAAAAACACTAGAGAATGATACCTTGTGGTCCTTATCTAATCCTTATTTCAACAACAAAAAAAAAAAAAGTAGAGTCATAACTTTAATGTATAGTTCAAATTCCTTTTGTAAATGCCAACCATAACTCAATAGTTAAAGTATTTTCACTTCTTTTAAAAGAACGAATATCGATTTCTTTGATTGACAACTAAATTTTGTAGGGTCCAGTGATTGTTCGATTCCCCTCTCACAGTGTTGAACTAAAAAATATGTGTATATATGTTGCAGGGGTCCAACGGTTATTCGATGAGAATAATTAAGTGTTTAAGTGAGTCTAGATACTTACAAACATTAAAAAAACAAAGAAATAATTATTCTTTTATATAATTTTTTAATCTAGATGAAAATTGTTTAAACTCATAAAATATATGAGCAATTCCCATCTGATTTTTGGTTTTTTTTGGTTAAATTACAAGTCTAGACCCATTTTTAAAGATTGTTTGGCAGGTTAAGCTACAAAAAGTGTTTAATAAATTGTCTATAATCTTTTAATTTTATATTTAATAAAATTCTAAACTTTAAAAGTGTTTAATATGTCATTAAATTTTTAATTTTGTATTTAACAAGTCCCTAACCTATATAATATTTTCAATATTTATGGACTTAAATTTTGTATCCAAAACAAGCTTGACCTTTCAAATTTGTGTTAATAGGTCTACATTTATTATTATTTTTTTAAATGTCTAATAATTTAAGGACTACTTAGACACAAGATAAAAAATTTATGAATTTATTAGATAAAAAAAAAATTGAAAGTCGATGAATTTATATACACATAAACCTATCAAAATGCAAGTTAAAAAATTTAGAAACTAAATTTGTAATTTATTAAACTGTTTTTTTTTTCTTTCTTTCTAAAAAACTACTGCGGGTTTTGATAATTCAATGTGCTGCTGATTTTGAATTTGGAAAAACAAAAAATCAAAATAAAAAAAATCTAGAAATAAATATTTTTGCAGCAGCAAAAATTGAAATGGTCGATTTGTTTCCACCAAGTTTCTCTCTCCTCTACTTAGTCAAACTTAGTAAGAATGACGATTTGATATTTAGTTCATATTCTTTTCTATTCTCTCTTATCGTTTTTGTTTTTATTACAAATTTTTCTTCTTAATTCGAATCATATTCTAATGCTTTTTTACTTGACTACTAGAAATTACTTCGATTTGATATTTAATTCATATTCTTTTCAATTCTCTCTTATCATTTTTCTTTTGGTTTCATTGCATATATTTTTAAACAATTATATTATATTTAGTAAAAGCATATCTTAAAGTTCATAATTTGAAATTTGTTTTAAACAATTACTTTAGAAAACTTCAGGTCCCTCTAGATCTACTTTTTTTAATATTTGGTTGGTAGGCCCGATTTTGTTCATTAAAAAATTAAAGTAAGATGTACTTAAAATATGTAGTTTAGAGTTCATGGATAAGTATCAAAATATACTATTAAAAAATATAAAAAAACAAATACGAACATAGTTCATTGAATGAGACACCTGTTTTTTTTTTTTTTTAACAAAGTTGGATCTCTTATATATTTCACATCCGTTGAACTAAAAAAAATTAAGACAAAGTAGAAAAACCAAAACTTCTTCATGTTTTTAATTTGTTGCATGTATTAAATTTTTGTTTTTGTTGACATGGTAGCACCCTTACAAAAGTATGATTAAATTCTAATATATTTTAGTTCCTAAATATTTGGGATGTTTTTTTTTTTAAAAAAAATTTAGTCTCTATTGTTTTAAAAGTTTCAATTGAGTTTCTTATGTTTTAAAACTTTTCAATATAATTAGTCTCGTATGGATGAATGTTCAAATTGGTTAATGATATATAAACTTACAGGATTAGAGAATCGAATCATTAATATTTGTAATGTTAAAATGTCATTAATCTATTAAGATATACTTGAATTGATAATTAAATTGAAAATTTTTAATACATAAATAACTAAATTTAAAAATTTTAAACAACGAATGCAAACATAATATTTTAGCGACTAAAATACATATAGCTTATGTTTTTATTTATTTATTAAAGAAAAACATTAACTTGTTGTTTTTTTTTGAAAAAAAAAATACATTTACTTCATTGAATGGGCTATTAAAAATATGATTTTATTTTTCGTGCATTTCATATTAATTAACATTTTTTTCACTCTCCACTAAATTCAATTCATTAAACAAAAAAATGAATGGTTGTTTCAATATATATATATATATCAATCCTCATAAAATTACGTCTTCGAAAATATCTTGGGGAAACGGGGACAGGTTCGGGATTCTCCGATAGACAGAACATATTAACTAATTCTTTTTTCTAAAAAAAAAAAGAAAAACTAACATAATTTATACGTAAGCGGTAAGAGAATGAAGAGATTAAAAAAAACAAATACTAATATTTATACAAATATATAGCAGCAAAAAATAATGTATAAATCTCCTTAGACTCACTAATTAAAATGAAATCAAGATTTAGACAAATTTAAGTTTCATCACTGCACAAAATAAATTATTAATTAAGTCTATCAAAACATATAAATTTCAACAAAATCTAAGTTATAGTGTCATTTTTGTCTAAATTTCATCAACTTCACATCAAATATATGTTTTTTATTTCATTAGACCATATGAAAATACTTCGTTCAATGATTATTTAATCTAAGTTAAAAATTGCAATGTTTTTTAAAGCTTAAAGTAAAAAATGTCATATTTATCAAAATTTAAGGTATAATTTGATAAAATTAAAAATTTTAGTACTAAATTTAGGGTTTGGATGCATACTAAAAAGAATCATATTCCAAGAATATATAGAGATTTATTTTTGTTATAAAATATCTATATGTTCGCGTTATCATTAAAAAAATATATATTAATGTTCTGGCAATGGATAAAATATCTAAACGAATGTTACTTTTGAGGTATGACTTTATTAGTATATATATATATTTAATTGTTTTTATCAAAGATATATATATTTGCAAAATCCGTTATTAAAATATTGGTGGTATTTTGTTGAAACCAAATGAATATATTTATAATCTCTATTCTCTAATACTGGAGTATTTTTTTTAAATTTAATTCTTGTTACTTAAAAACTTCTAATTTTTAGCCCTTGCATTTTAATATATTTTTTAACTATATTATTTTTGTTTATTAATGTTAAAATTATCCAGTAATAAATTCACATGATATGATTCTTATCAAATAGGCATAAATTTAAAGTTGTCAAATAAGAAAGAAAAACATCTAATATTTTTTTCCAAAATTTTAAAAATGGGTAGAAATTTTAAAATTTTATATTTTAAGTGGTTTAATTTCTCGTTTAAATTTCAACAAGCTCATTGAGTATCTAGATCATGTAAGTCTACTATCAACTAATTTTAATGTTTATTAATTAATATGGTATAATTAAAAAAAATAATATAATAAAATAAATAAAAAAAATTAAACAATATGATATGGATTTTAATGTTTATATTTTCAAAAAGAAAAAAATTTAAATTTAAATAATATGATATGGATATCTACCAATCAGGCCTCTTCTAATCTAGTTTTGGGCTCCTCGGCCTGGCAATACAAATGGGCCGACACAAACAATTCAATGTGGGCTATTTATACCATTTTTTTTATTAGACTTTATAAAAATAATCTAAAAACTGTCTGTTGTGCCTCCATAGGTGGAGGCCAAGCTACTTGTAATTTTACTTTACTATTCTTATTTAATGAATATAATTTTAAACATCTAAATACATTAAAAAAAAAAAATGAAGGAAAGGTTAGAACTCATTCATCTTTTTTCGAAATCAACATTAGATTTGAAAAAATAAATGGTATATATGGTATATTTTAAAATATTAAAAACAAAAATCCACTTACAAAATCTTCTCCATAAAAAAAAAAAAGATCGTTTACAAAATCATGTCCATCCAGAAATCTCTCAAAAAAAATTCTCAGCAGCTTCGTAATTCTACTGTTCGGAAGTTTATGCTGCCGGTTAGTTTCTGATTTCAGAGAATAATAAACCAAAAGTTCATCAAACTATTATGTGAAGAGGTGATTTTTCTTTCAATCCAATCTAAATAGGTTAATTTGCGTATTTTTTTTAATTGATTTTCAATTTTGGCCAACTTTGTTGATTTTCGAAGTAAACACAGGCAGCAAACAAAATGCCACTCTCTCAATTGAACTTTAATTGATTTTGGATTTTTTTTTTTGAAAAAGACAAAAAAAAATTTATTTGGTTCATACCAATTTTGTATGTATAAATAGTTTATATTACATGTTTTGCTCTTATATTTGAATATATTGATATTAATAATCACATCTACTACTTTACATAAACCGAGTATATTGATTATATGAATTTTTTGTGTTGTTGTTTATGTGAATTCTTTGGGATTATTATTTGAATATATTGATATTAATCACATATACTGCTTTATATAAACCTAGTATATTGATTATATGAAATTTTTGTGTTGTTGTTTTATGTGCAATTTTTTAATTTAATATTTGAATATACTAATATTGTTTTACATAAACCTACTATATTGATTATTTGAAATTTTTGTGTTCTTATTTATGTGAAATTTTTGGAATTATTATTTGAATATTTGGAAAACCTAATGTATAAATCAAGTATATTGAAATATTGATTATCACATATACTGAAGTTAACCAGTCATGAATAAATCATGTTATATTTTACAAATGTACGTAATATATAGGTCATATTGATTACTGAATTTATTTTTAAATTAATTGTATATAAATGTTACATTTTAGATTGGTAAAAAATGGTCAAAATGACGAATGTGAAAAAAAATAAAGGTACGCGAAAAAGTAATAGAATACTTGATGGCTTAAAAAAAAGAATGGCCAAAAATCATGAAGCAAAAAAACGAGATTTTAAAAAAAAAATTATATTTTATTAAATTAAGAACAAATCATAGAATTTAATAAATGAATTTAAATCATTAAATGTAAAAAAGATTCTAAATTTGATACAAAAATTTGAATAATTAATTTAAACATTACATTAAATAAAAAATTTAGAGTTTAAGGTTAATATTATATTCAATCAAATATAATACATAAATAAGAACATTTTAGGTAAAAAAATAATTCCTGAAAATTAGAAAAAAAAAATATATATTTTCAAACATGAACTTTTATGAAAATAGGCTCTCTTTCCATAACCACAATTTCTGTTATGTATATTACGTTGAAATCAACAAAACCTTCATTTTTTAAATATTTATGAAGACATATTTTTATACAAAATTACAACATATTTTTTTTTAGAAAATGCATTATAAATATGATATTTTAAAAATCCATTATTTATAATTATTAATGATGTACATATTAACCAAATATATATATATTTTCATTTTAACATCAATAATAACTTAATTTCTTAACTATCTATGGACGAATTATAATAACTACCGATGGGTGTGTTGTATTTATAATTTTTTAATTCACGATTTTACAAACATGGATCTCAACATACTAAATTTCCGTTATTGATTTAAAAAATAAAAGCAAACTTAACAAGTTGTGGCGGTGGAGAACCTAATCCCATAAGAAATCAAGGCTAGAGTCCAAAAGCATACAAATCAAGTGTTTGCATTGAATTGAATGAAACTCGAGCTTTGAGTTGTTCAAACTTTTTAGTAAGAAAGACGTGTGAAACATAGATTGGTTCATTTCATCTCCATTTTTCATTTTAATTCGACCTCTTTTATTGTCCCCAAAAGGAGAGATTTTTTTAGTACGTATTCCTTCTATGTTCACACACAGAATGATCAAAGAAGTGCTTTTTTATGAAATCGTAGATAAATAATTCATCTCGAGAGATTCGAATCCGAAACTCGCTAAGGTGACAACAAGCACATGAAGGAAAGATACAGACTAATCATAATCAATTCCAAATAGGTAGGAGTTGGGCAAAGAATCCCACCTGTTACGCTAAACCTAGAAATGATGCTTGCTTTTGATAAATATTTCTTTTTTCTAACTTGGAATAATTGATGCTTGCTTTTGAAATATTTCTTTTTCCATAATATATTAAGTGGCCTTCTACTTTTGGTAACATGACACGGTAGTTTGTAATTTTAATTCACCTACTTCTTTTTTTGTTCAAGAATATGTGAGAGTAGAGATTCGAAATTTCGATCTTTTAATCGAAGAGCTATAGTTTAATTATGATTGGTTTGACAATTCACCTACTATTTTAGACTTTTTGATTTTATACTCTTCTTTATTCATTTTTATTATTTTATTTAGAATATAATGTTATTATTGTCGGGGTGAGAATTTATAAATTCAGTTTGTAGAGAAGGTTATTAATACTTTAATCGTTGAAGTGGATTACCGTTGATTAATTTATTTTGGTTATAATTCATGTACTTTTGTTAAACACAATATAAATACTTATTGTCAATCCGAACATAATTTAATAGATAAAATATTTTACTATTATATCACAGCTTGATGCTTCGATCTCTAATATTGCAATTGTTGAATTTAAAAAAATACAAAAACTTTAAAATTACTTTTTGTGAGGAGACTTCAGCCATTAAAATAAAATTTCCAAGTATAAAGTTCAAAATAAAATAATCATAGAAAGTTATTATTTTTTTTATACTCTGGAAAGTTAGTTGTGGTTAAATGCGGTGGTGTAACTCAAACCCTACTTGGTTATGAACTAATAGCATTTCGAGAGAGTGCATCCTATTGGTGGTGGATTTTTCCTAGAGTGCTTTTAATGAACCATTCAATTAACACGTGGAAGATCACTTCTAGCATTACTCAATTAGTTAAGATATATCTCTCCTCCAAAAAAGAAAGACAAATTCTTATATAATAATTGTGTTTGTGAATGATTTTAGCACGCTGAAAATCACTTTTGTTAAGTCCAAATTTTAGATCAATC
>JAOANK020608973.1:0-11885 GCA_026257165.2 Telfairia occidentalis
CAGTTAGAAGACAACTTTTTACCTCCATGTGAAGCTTGTCTTGAGGGAAAAATGACTAAAAGATCTTTTACTGGAAAAGGTCTTAGATCAAGAGAGCCCTTAGAACTTATACATTCAGATCTCTGTTGTCCGATGAATGTTAAGGCTCGAGGAAGGAATGAATACTTCGTCAGTTTTATTGACGATTATTCGAGATATGGTTGCATTTACCTACTGCATTATAAGTCTGAAACTCTTCAAAAGTTCGAGTATAAGGCTAAGGTTGAAAACCTAAAACCATTAAGACTCTTCAATCGAATCGAGGTGGAGAATACATGGACTTAAGATTCTAAGACTATTTAATAGAACATGAAATTAAGTCTCAACTCTTTGCACTCGGTATATCTCAGCAGAACGGTGTATCTGAAAGGAGAAACAAAACCCTACTGGACATGATTCGATCAACGATGAGCTATGCTCAATTGCCTAGTTCATTTTGGGGTTATGCTCAATTGTCTGGTTCATTGGATATCCCAAGGAAACAAAATGTGGTCTGTTTTATGATCCTCAAGATAATAAAGTATTTGTATCGGCAAACACTACGTTCTTGGAGGAAGACCAGATAAGAGATCATAGACCTCGCAGCAGGCTATTATTAGATGAGATTTTTGAAGCAACGACAAAAAAATCAACAAAAGTTGTTGATAGAGCTAGTCTTTCAATAATAGGTGTTGATAGAACTAATATCACTGATCAGTCTCATCCCACTCAAGAGTTGAGAGAGCCTCGACGTAGTGGGAGGGTTATTCGTGAACCCGACCGTTACATGCGTTTAAGTGAAACTCAACTCGTCATACCTGATGAACGAGATCATGCCAGTAAGGTACATACCATTAAGGCTCGACTTGTGGTATAGGGTTATACCCAGATCGAGGGGGTGAACTATGATGAAACCTTCTCCCTTGTTGCCATTATAAAGTCGATTAGAATACTCTTGTTTATAGCCACATATTATGACTATGAAATATGGCAAATGGATGTCAAGACTGCTTTTCTGAATGACTATCTTAAAGAGAGTATCTATATGGCTCAACTAGAGGGGTTTATTGAATATGGTCAAGAGCAAAACGTTTGCAAGCTTAAAAGATCCATTTATGGATTGAAACAAGCATCTCGATCCTGAAATATAAGATTTGATGCTGCGATCAAATCTTATAGCTTTGAGCAAAATGTTGATGAACCTTGTGTCTACAAATGGATCATTGATTCTGCTGTAGCTTTCTTGGTGTTGTATGTAGACGATATCCTTCTCATTGGGAATGAGAAAGGATTTCTTACTAACATAAAGCAATGGCTATCAAACCAATCACAAATGAAAGATTTGGGAGAGGTTCAATTTGTTCTTGGAATCCAAATAGTTCGAAATCGCAAGAACAAAACATTAGTCATGTCTCAAGCATCATATATTGACAAAATGTTGTTTAGATATAAGATGCAGAATTCCAAACGGAGGTTACTACCGTTCAGGCATGGGATTCACTTGTTTAAGGAACAGTGTCCGAAGATGCCTCAAGAAGTTTAGGATATGAGACGTATTCCCTATGCATCAACAGTTGGTAGTTTGATGTATGCAATGCTTTGTACACGACCTGACATATGCTATGCATTAGGAATTGTCAGTAGATATCAATCGAACCCTAGATATGATCATTGGACTACCATTAAGAATATCCTCAAGTATCTTAGAAGAACGAGGGACTATGTGCTTGTGTATGGAAGTAAGGATTTAATTCTTACGGGATACAGTGACTTGAATTTTCAGACCGATATAGATTCTAGGAAATCTGCTTCTGGATCTGTGTTCACTCTAAATGGAGGAGCCATAGTTAGGAGGAGTATTAAGCAAAGCTGCAGACTCCACCATGGAAGCAGAGTAGGTTGCTGCTTGTGAAGCAACAAAGGAAGCATCTTCACTGATTTGGAAGTGGTTCCAAATATGTATCTGTCGGTCACTCTGTTTTGCGACAACAGTGGTGCAGTTGCCAATTCTAAAAAACCTAGAAGCCATAATCGTGGGAAACACATCGAACGAAATTACCATCTCATGCGGGAGATTATACAACGAGGCCACGTTACTGTCCAACAAATAGCGTCAAAAGAAAACATTGCTGACCCATTTACGAAAGCCCTCTCAGCTAAAGTGTTTGAAGGTCACCTTCAGAGTTTGGGACTTAGAGTTTTATAATCTAAGGCAAGTGGGAGAAAATTTTTGGTATAAGATGCCCTAGTTTATTGTATTTATTAGTTTCTCTCTCTTTACTCAGCAACGTTGTACGCTACTAGAGTTTCAATCTAAGTGAGAGTTTGTTGGGTTGTTATGTCCTAAAACTCATGGCTTGTAAACGTAGTAAACATGTTTTATTATCAATAAAGTAGTTATTGAAGTTATTCAGTAAAGTTGTTATTGAATAAAGTAAATAGTTAAGTATAACTCTATAAATCCAACAAACTAAGATCCATGACTATACTATGAGTACTTGAACTTTATGTGGAGACATAAAAGTGGATCAAGTTTAAGTAAATTTCCAAAACAGTCTATAGTATAAGGATTAGGCTAGGTACCTTCTTATGGGGACACTATGGGATGCAACCCGCTTTGTATATGACACAAATGATGTGATCCTAAATAGTTCATGTGAAGACATGCGAGCTGGTGCATCCTATGCAATGAGTTTGCATAAGACTAGACTGCAAAATAGTCATTGTTTCTTTATAACGTCGTTTACTGAAAACACTGACTAATTTCAAATCGATGACCTACGTAACTCGATCTTAATCCTAGGCTAACTATGAGCTCTTGTTTATTTAGGATTATCCTTAGATCTGCATGGGTGAGAGAAGCTCATCATCGCTTGCTCAATATGCCTCCCATTTCAGGGGTAAGACTTGGTAGATAGCTGGGGATATAGTCCTGCAAGATGGAATTCACTCCTACTCGACTCTAGGGATAGTAGAGAGGTTGTTCCCTTAAGTGCTGATTCCAGGTCTTGAACAAGGGGTCTCACCCTCTCATTGGCCCGAGAGGGAATCGGTTTGGTAGTTGGACCACAAACTAAGTTGTTCCTTAGAGGGTCAAGGGTACTTAAGGAACACGAGGTAATCTAGGGGTAAAATGATAATTTGACCCAACTGAGATTACGAACAATCTGTGAAGGGTCAACTTACTGATCATGGTTATATCAAATGGACAGAAATATATCTATAGTGTGGAGAGTGCAGCTACAGGCTTTAGTGAAGTGACTCGTTAGTTAGCGAATGTTGGTTAACTAGGTTAAAGAGTTTAGCCAACTAATCTCGGATCGTTGGAGCTCATGATCTATATGTCCATTAGGTCCCTCGGCTAGCTCACATTGGATAAAACCTTAGGATAGTGTGGTGAATGAATTTCAGGTGTTCATATTCGGTTTACGCACAGTACGTTAAATATATATGATATATTTAGCCTATCGACGTTTGATTACGTATTAAATGATCAAGGGTAGTTGAAAATAACATTTAAATGAGATTTAAGTGTTATATATATGAATACGGGTTCATATTCAAAAAAATAGTTTTTTCAAAAAATCGAGATCGGTGGCAAAATAATATTTTAATATTTGATATTAAAATAATTAAGTTAAAAAATGTTTTTTTAATTTAAGATTTTTTTTAATTTTATTTATTAAATTAAATTAAAAATGGAAAAGAAGAAAAAAAAGAAAAGAAGAAGAAAAAGAAAATGAAAAATACGAGTTCCTATTTCCTCGTATTTTCTCCATCCTTTTGCCACATCTCCAAGAAGTGATACCTCACCCTTTTGAGTGTCAGTTTAGGGTGAGGTAGTTGTGCATGAAATCTCCTATAAATGAAGGTAAATTTCGTGCATTGATGATTGATGAAGAACACCAATTTTGATCCCAAACATTTTGTGTTCAAAGGTTGAACCAAGTCAAGCCTCTTCTACTTCCTCCCTCTTTTCACCACAATTTCGGATCCCACCATCCGTTCTAAGGCCGGAGAATAATTTAGAAGACTCTAGTGGTGGTCTGGGAGATGTTCGTGACCAAATCTGCGGAGAAACTTGTAGGAATTCGATCAACAAAGGTATGTGTCATAATTTCCTGTTTTTCTCAAGAAAAAAGTATGATTTTATCCTTTAAATTGAGCTAATTAGAGTGCATATATATCCATTATGCTACATGTGTATGTTTATACATCCTTCAGTGTCCATGGATGACTTTTCAATATTTGGGGAAGATTTTGTCACCTACTTGAAAATTTTGGGGAAAGTATTACAACAATGTAAAGAAAACAACCTAGTGCTTAGTTGGAACAAATGCCATTTTATGGTAATTGAGAGAATTGTTCTTGGGCACAAAGTCTCAAATCAAGGGTTGCAAGTAGACAGGTTAAGGGTAGAAATTATAGAAAAAATGGAATGCCCAATCTCAGTAAAAGGGATCAGAAGCATCTTGGGGAATGTTGGATTCTACATATGGTTTATAAAGGACTGTGTAGTCTACTGGAGATCAATAGACCATTTCACTTTGGGAAAGTGATAGCACTCCAAAAAGTGCTATTTTAGGACCTAAAATTCTAGTAGTTTTGTATGCTTTCAGGTGTACTTTGATGCTTTCATTATTTAATTTGTAGGAACTGAGCATTTGAAAGTGAAAATACGGATTTGGTGTCGTTCGAGCTAAGAAGCGAGCCTAAGAATTGAAAATTTGGTTAAGGGATGAAGGAAATATGTCAAAAATAAAAGTGCAGATTTTTCTAGAGTAGCGTCTCAATGCTGGAATAGTAGCGTCTCAAAGTTGAAATTGTACTCAGTGCTGGAATAGTGCTTAACGTTGGAATAATAGCATCTCAATGCAACTTCGAAAATTCTTCCCAATTTTGGATAAAAAGTAGTGGCATTTTTGTGATATTGAAGCACAGTGTCTCGACGCTAGTGTATAGCATCTCACGCTACCCGTAGAATCTATATAATGTTCTTTTTGCCACTAGGTCAAAGAGGAGGTCATTTTTTGTGCAATTTTTAACAGAATTGCGTAGAGAACACCGAGAGTTACTGATTTAGAGCATTTGGAGATTTTTAGAGTACTCAGGATTGATTTTTCACACCTCGAGAAGTGTGCCTATGGCCAAAATGGCGTAGTTTCTTCTGGGAGTTTCTTTTTTTTCTCTTAAACTCTCTATGTACTATGTTTTTATGCATTTTGACTTTTTCTTATGAAAAACACTAGCTAAATCTATTGGTTTTAGGGTGTTAGTTGCAATGAACCCCTAAATTTATTGGTTTTTCTTGTGGAATGCATTTTTAATATCATTTTCTTCTATTTTCTAGCACTTAAATCATTGCATTTAATTGGCCATTCAATGTTGTGTATGTTGTTTTTATTATCTTGCTCGAAAGAGAAGGTAGTAAGTTTAGATCAAGGAATTTAGAGGTTTATTTTTCTATGCGTGAAAGGAGAATTTGCGAGGTCCGTGATAGGTTATTTTTATGCCACTTTTAAATTCTTTTTGTGAGACATCGAATAAGGAGCTAATTGTGAGAGTTGGTGGACCTCGAGAGGGGAAAATCCGAGTGAATCAACCTTAGACTTAGAAATTATGTAATTAATTGTATACCATAAGTTAATTAATTATTTAATTGTTTTATTCGCTTTACCAACACCCTAGAACCTCCTTTCCATTGATTTTCTCACCGTTAGCATGTCTGAATTTATTGTTTATTTCTTTTTATAGCTTAGACCCGTTGTATGATAATTGGTTCCCTAAATAAAATTGAAAGAACAAATTAATAACTAAGAAAATTAGAAATATGATTCCCAGAGGACGATACTCGGTCTCTTAGAATTGTTTTATATTACAATTTGACTCATACACTTGCGGTGATCTAGTGGACTGTGATAAAAAAGATTGTGAAGAAGCATTTTAGACTCTCTAGAAAGCTCTCATATCAGACCCTATCATCTCAACAACCAAATTGAAGTTACCTTTTGAACTCATGTGTGATGCTAGTGACTTTACAGTAGGGGTCATATTAGGACAAAAGAAAAACAATAGTATCCACCCAATCTACGATGCTAGTTGGATTCTTAATGAAGCTCAGCCTAACTATACAATCACAGAAAAGGAATTGTTGGCAATGATATTTTCTTTTGAAAAATTCAGAGTTTATCTAATAAGAACTAAGTTGGTAGTGCACACTAACCATGGTGCACTCAAGTACTTGCTAAACAAGAAAGATGTTAAGATAAGGCCGATTAGGTGAATACTGCTACTACAAGAGTTTGATGTGGAAATCAAAGATAAGAAAGGGACTAAAAATATTGTAGCAGACCATCTCTTGCAGTTAGAAAGACCAAAAAACAAGCTAGATATAAGAAATAACTTCCCTGATGGGCAGTTGTTTGTTGTAGGAACTGCACTTGACAATGCAGCCCCCCGATTCACGGACTTAGCCAATTACCTTGCTTGAGGAATTCAACCACCAAAAATCACTCCACTAGCGACGAAAAAAATTCAAGCATGATGCTAAGTTTTACTACTGGGATGAGCTTTACCTATACAAATAGAGTACAGATGGCATGATCTGAAGGTGTGTTTCAGAATAAGAAATCCCCTCCATTTTAGATCATTGTCACAAATCACCATATGGAGACCCTTTTGGAGGACAAAGAACTACAGCTAAGGTATTCCAGTGTGGATATTATTGCCCTATTATTTTTAAAGATGCCCATTATTTGAGTAAAACTTGTGATAAATGTCAAATGGTAGGTAATATACGAAAAAGAGATGAAATGCACTTGCAGATAATGTTGGAGATAGAAATTTTTTATGTTTGGGGCATAGACTTCATGAGGCCTCTTTCCTTTAGAAATCACTATATTCTAGTTGCTTGTGACTATGTTTCAAAGTAGGTAGAAGTTGTAGCTTGTATTTACAATGATGCAAAAATTGTTCTCAAATTCCATCACAAGCACATGTTCACAAGGTTTGGCACCCTAAGACTATTGATCAGTGATGAAGAGACTCATTTCATGAATAAAGTATTGTCCAAGTTGCTACTACAATACAATGTTAAACACAAGATATCTACTCTGTACCATCCTCAATCTAATGGACAAACCGAAGTATCCCACAGAGAATTCTAGAAAGAGTGGCAAAACCAAATAGAAAGGATTTGGCATTAAAGCTGGAAGATTCCTTATGAGCCTACAGTACAACATACAAAATACCTCAAGGGATGTCTCTCGATAGAATTGTGTTTGGCAAGGCTTGTCATCTACCGTTACGCTTGTCCTTGAGTAATGCCTACAACTTTTTTATTCCATTTTCATCACTCTTTCTTGAGTGTCCCTATAAGATTGTGTTTCTGCTTCCCTGACCATGTTTTAAACACTTGGACCCCTATAGAAGCCCAAAGTGATGAAGATAATAACTAAGGGAGGGCCCTGCTAATCTTTTACTTTTCCTTATGCTAAACACTCTTTCCTATTTATCTGTGATGTTGTTGTGGATTGTTGGTTAAGGTCATCTATTTCTGTTTTTAGGATTGCGTGTTTTAGTGTTATTTTCAATTCTTACTGTGTGTTTCTTTTAGGGGTATGGTCAATTATTTTGTGCTCTCATCATTTCTCTACTTATGCATTGACTTTCTATTGCTCTTTTATATTGTCTCCTTCTATCTACAAGTTATTAATGAAATAAACTATATGCTTTCCAGTTTCATTTTTGTTTTCTATACCTTGGAAGTAGTTGAGTTAGTTGAGTTGGCTTGTGTCCTTTGGCATGCATCCTTAGCTCCAGCAACCCAACCTTGTTAATTATTATTGTCCCTAATTTTTGGAAGTTTTGGAAATAATTCTTTTTTAGCTTGATTGAACTACCTTCTTCTAGAGGACTCTACCTTAAGAAATTTTACTATAGTGCTATTAAGTTTGAGGATTGGCATGAGACTCTTTCCCTCAATAGCTGCTCTTTCCCCTCTTGCTTCAGCTTATTAGGAAGTATTATTTCATTGAGGGCAATGAATGCTTCAAGTTTGGGGGTGTAGTTACATACTTTTAGACATACTCCTTCCTTGTGAAAGTGAGTATTAACATAATATAGATATGTTGCTCGTAGTGGGATATCCAGCACATTGGAAGTACAGATATGCCAAAACGAAGGTGGCATATCTTAATTTGGTGGAAACAAATAAATAAATAAAATAAAAAAAGATAAATGTTTTGCTCATAGTTGAATATCAAGCAGCTAGGAAGTGGGAATAAGCCAAAACGAAGGTAATGTATCCTTTCCCTCTAAAAAGAAAAAATAAATTTTGAGAAAGAAAGAAAAGCAATAAAGAACTAAAACTGAAGTAATTTAGTGTTCTCAAGTGAAATGCACCTTTTGATAAGCTGAAGCATTATAGAGGAATAGTGTGCTACTCATGTGGGTTGCACAAAAAGTGTGTGATAGTAGATACCCTTAAATGAAATTCACGATAGCAGAAACTTCCCAAGTATTTTTAAATCAAGCAAAAGAAAGTTATCTTTTGTTTAAGTGAAGCTAGGCTCATGTAGGTAAGTTGATAGAAAGAATGAGGAAGTTGTGTTGTGAAAAGATGAGGAATCATGCCTAAGGACTACAATGCCAACTCTAGCTAGTGATATTAAATTTAGGAAAGAGTGATGGAAATGTAATAAGGAAGTTGTAGGCATACTCATGGACGAGTAATGGTTCAAGTTTGGGGGTTTGTTAACTCTTAGAATAAGAGTTAGGAATGGCCTAAATCAGTACATTCTTTAGCAAAGTGGTGCCTCATTGTGATTTATAAACAGAAACTCGTATGAATATTTATTTTATTTTACTTTGAGCAATTTAATAGTGCTCTAATTGAATTAATTGTTGGTTACATCTATTTTGCAAAATTATGAATTATGCTCTGTATTATTCTACTAATTTTGCTATAGCATCTCACTTACAGAAACAAATTCATGTGACATTGTTGAGGTAAAGGAAAAGGACAGTGAGGTGGCATTTCATTAATTGAGCTGGCAAGCAATACATGACAAGGAAGGAAAAGACCCAAAGAGAGAACACCAAGTGACAGTTTCAGCCAAATAAGCCCTCATTTATAGGCGAAATGGATAAGATAGAGAGAGATATAAAAGAAACAAAAAGGGCAGGCCCCATATATGAGCAAGGATTTTTTTTTTTTTGGCAAGAATTTTACACACCTTTCGAGAGAGATTTCAAAAGAAGGGAAGGAGAGACAAGAAGAAAGGGAGGACAACTTTTGGAGGAGACCACTTTTAGAAAGAAGATTCTTCCACAACTATTTTCTACTATTTGTTTATTCCTCTTTCTTTCTCTTTCTGTTTTAGTGACTCTTGTTTTGTAGAATTAACTCTGAAGTATTTTTACCTTTTCTTTGTTTTTTGGAAAGATGTACTATTTAATTAAAATTACTTTTTATTTCTCCTACCAAAGCATGAACTAATTAGCTTAAGGTGGAGATTAGGGAGATTTTGCTCTTTAATGGTTTAAGGATTGCTTACAACAACTCTTAGCTATCTTATGATGATGTTAGTGAATTAATTTTTTCTATGAATGTAATGACTGGCCATCTTTGCACTCTACTATTTAGTATGAACGTGGGAAAGGAAGTACTAATAGAACTCTTACCAACCTACATTAGAATGATTCGTTTGATAAATTTGAGAGAGAGAAAGGGATAACCTCCTTCTAATGCACAGTAAAGAACACTAGTAATTAAATAACTAGAGGATATGGAAATGAAGCCTAGCTGTAAAACTTCAGAAGAAGTATAAGGGTTGTTCTGTGTTATTTTGATAGCAACAGAAATGTTGTAGCCTCCTGTAGCATTTAGTACAATAATTTTCCTAAGCTAAACCTATTTTAATCCAATTTCTTTGAATTTTTGCTTGAAACCACTTTGCATGAATTTCACCCTTTTTATTGCAAATTTTTGGTCCTTTAACCTGAAGGAATCGAATTCCCAACGGAAGCGTTTTTCAATATTCAATAAGGTACAGTAAACATGCATAAAAGTTAAATATAAAGAAGGGAAGAATAAGACTTACCTTTGTAGAAATCCTTCTTCAATTCACGTACAACATCAAGTAAGGCAAAATCAATCAACACCACCAGTTGGAGAACTTGCTATACTCCAGGATAAGCAAGGATTGATTGTGGGATCTATACTTTTGAGAGGGAAGGAGAGCAAGGTGGAAAAAAATCCAGCAGACTTGTGTGTTCTCAACACAAAGGTATTTATTGAGAATTTCAAAGAGAAGGTGGGAGGCCAAATGCTTTGGTCTTTTCGTTTGCCTTCATCCACCTCTCATATGCATCTCGAACATTTCGATACTCAGTAGGAGTAGGGACCTGCAGACATTCCTCTAGTAAGACAAACCTAAGGTCATCAATGATAAGTATAGTATTTAACATGTTTTTCCATGTCGTATAATTATTTCCAGTTAACTAATTGGCACTGAGAAGATTAATTATAGCACTAGTCATATTTACTGAAACATACAAATTATTTATATCAATATCATGCAAAACCCTTTAAAAACCAATCAAATTTAGCAAAATTTTATTGTACCCTATGTGACATCTAATTTTGCAATGATGCTTCAGTGAGTCAGGATAAAAGCCACTGTAGGGCGGCCAGTCACCCCTTCACTCAATTGAGACACTCTCAACAAATTATTACACCAAAATAACTCTTATTACTATAACAATTAGTCACCATTGTTTCAGTCAAAAATTTATTGACTTGCTTAATAATTCTTCGTAAGTATAACCCTTCATTTTAGACCCTAAAGTTCTACCCCAATGAGTCAACCGTAGGGAAAAACTGATTGGGAGAAAAACTAAAGTAATTCTATCCATTACTGGAGTTTGAGTTAGATTCCATGCAAACACCTTCCATAGGGACACATAAGCAAACGGTGCCATGAGGCTGAGCATGAAACCTAACACACAACTAATAAAGGAGACCGCGGGATATGTTGACACACATCCCTCTCCCACTTAGTATAAACACTCTCTCCATTCACGTTGATATTGATCTATACAAACAACTTCCTTAGGAGGACACAAGCAAGAGGTCCCACAAGGCCGAGAATAGATCTCACGATGTGAACTTAAAGAGAGAAATGTGAAATAAATTGACATATCTCATATATCATTTCCTCCCACTAATTGTTCTAAGCCTAGGGTTTATATACTTAGTAAATACGGCTAATTATTCAACTAAGTTCAGCGTTAAATTGACCCAATATAGCTCTTATGTTGGATAGTTTAACAATACATGATTATGACCTATTAAACGCCTTAATAAATCTAATAATTTATTGCATGCTTATAAAATAGTTGTCTAATAAACCTTTCAGGTCGGTTCTCAAGTAGGGATGTTTCGTTTCCGTTAGCTTACAAACCCCTCTTTTGCCAAAACTTTTGTTAGACAAAGGTCCCTTATAGACAATTATTTTATAAAATTTAACCTTTTATTACATTAATCCTATTAAAATAAATTTAAAAGATTAACTTATTTCTTATCACATTAGAAATTTATTACATCGTTCTATGTGAATTAATTTTAAACCATTTAAAACTAATCATGATCTTGTGTTAGCATGCAACTCTTGTTTATAAATTTTATTGTATTTCATTAATTTTATAACTCTTATAAAATAAATGAATAATAAAATTGATAACATACATCTAATGATATTAATTAATTAAATATAGCGTTTATATTTCATTAAGAAATATCATTATCAATGTAAATTCCTTTTATCATATAATATAACATTTATATTAATCACTAATAAAAAAAT
>JAOANK020609376.1:0-11884 GCA_026257165.2 Telfairia occidentalis
TTAAGTTAGCCTTATTTGTGTAAGTTTACAAAGATCCTAGAAGGACCTCTAGCTTTGTAAATCCAACATCTTTGGCGCTTACCAGTTTGGATGGGGAAAAGCTCAAGAACGTCCTTTTAGTACTTTGAAAGATAAGTTGTGTAATGTACCTTTACTTGCTTTGCCTAATTTTGAACTAATATTTGAAATTGACTGTGATGCAAGTGGAATAGGTGTTAGAGCTGTTTTAATGCAGAATCAAAGGCCATTGATGTACTTTAGTGAAAAGTTGAATGAAGCAACTTTGAAGTATCCTACCTATGACAAGGAGCTTTATGCCTTTGTGAGAGCATTACAAACATGACATCACTACTTATGGCCAAAGGAATTTGTTATTCACACTGACCATTAGACCTTGCAACACTTGAGGGGTTAAAGCAAGTTGAATCAAAGGCATGCTAAATGGTTATAGTTCATAGAAACTTTTTCCTACGTGATAAGGTATAAAAAAGGTAAGGAAAATGTGGTAGCTGATGCACTATCTCAGAGGTATGTGTTGCTGAACTCACTTCAAACTAAATTGCTGGGTTTTGAACACATTAAGACCTTGTATTCATAGGACACTTATTTTGTACCTATCGTTGAATTCCTTATGCAAAAACGTGTTCTTGATGATTATATGATGTTTGATGGTGTTTTGTTTAGAAAAAGTAAGCTTTGAATTCCCACTTGTTCTATTCGTGAATTATTGGTTAAAGAAGTTCATGGGGGAGGTTTAATGGGACATTTTGGGGTCGCTAAAACATATGACATGTTGAATGAGCATTTCTATTAGCCTAGGATGAGGCATGACATACATAAAGAGTGTGAAAGATGCATTGATGTAAGGAAGCAAAGTCTAGGAGACAACCACATGGATTTTATTTACCTTTACCAATTCAGAGCGGACCATGGTTAGGCTTTTCAATGGATTTTGTGTTAGGATTGCCCCGGTCTAAGAAAGGGAGGGACAATATTTTTGTGTTAGTTGACAGGTTTAGCAAAATGACACATTTCATTGTATGTAATAAAACTAATGATGCTAAACATGTGTCTGAATTGTTCTTTAATGAAGTGGTTAAATTGCTTGGTATTCCTCAAAGTATTATCAATGATAGAAATGTAAAGTTTTTAAGCCATTTTTGGAGAGTACTTTGGGGGAAACTTGGCACTAAATTAGTTCACTCTACTACATGTCATCTCCAAACTGATGGACAAACTAAGGTAGTTAATAGAACAATGTTGACGATGCTTCGAGCTATCATAGATATGAATACCAAAACTTGGGAGGATTGCCTCCAGTCATTGAATTTACATATAATCGAGCTATCCATAGTGTCACTAGATGTGTACTTCATTAGAGATTGTTTATGGATTTAATCCTTTATCACCTCTTGATTTATTACCTTTGCCTACTAACGAGGTTGTGAATCTTCAAGCTGACAAAAAAGCGACAATCATTTGGGAGCTACATAAAGAAGTCAAAGAAAGGATCGAGAAACAAAACTTCAAGGTCGCTGCGAGAGTCAACCAACACCGAAAGCCTATGATATTTAAGGAGGGGGATTTGGTTTGGGTCCACCTTTGAAAGGAACGATTCCCACACCAACGAGATTCCAAATTGAATCCAAGAGGAGATGGACCTTTCCAAGTATTGAAAAGAATCAATGACAATGCCTATCAAATTGATCTTCAATGTAAGTATGGTGTGAGTGCTACTTGTAATGTGGCTGACTTGATAACTTCAACTAGCATTCGATTCTCACATACAAACAAATGTAAACTTCACTAAGAAAGATCAAGAAGGGCAAAATGGCCAACAACTCTATACATGGCGGCAGATGAAGTTACAAGAAGAGATTTAAATTATTTAATCATTATTGTAATTTTTGCTAAATATACGGTCTTTTAGGTTTTTATACATTATCTATACTAATGTGTTTATTTTATTTTATTTTATTTTTAAATTCTCTAGGGTTTATTTCCTTCTAAAGTATTTGTTTTTGATATTATAGGGGTAGAATAGTCTTTTAGCTTATCAGCTAATGGCCTAGTGTTTAGTATTTATGTAACAGGAGGAACCATATTTTGGGGGAATGAACTTTTCTGCAATATTGCATTTTTGATGACCGAGAGTTCATCTACTTCTTTGCAATTCTTGATCTAGGGTTGCAAGCGTGAACATTCAAGTGGGTTTGATCAACCTTCTTGTGGAGTGTTCAACCTTGAGTAAGGAATAATTCTCCTTACCTCTTGGTCTTTGATCATCAAGATAATCCTTATCTAATCCTATCCTTAGATTTGGTTTTAATTGATTTGGGGTTTTTAGGGCTGATAATTAGGGGTTCTCCTTATGTGGAAGAGTTTTTAAATATAATTCCTAGGGGTTTCTTATCACTCCACCTAAAGAGTCAAAGTTAGCTCAGGTTATTGAGCATTCTGATGGATCTTAGACATCCCGTTTAAAGAAGAACCTCAAGCAACCCCAAAGCTAAAAAAGTTTCTTAACTCAAGGCCTAGAATATCAGGAGCTAGGGAAGAGCAAGTGCCTCAAAGGCTATAGAGAACGACTTCAATGTGAATAAAACCAATGGACTTCGTCCATGTCATTTAAGAAATCAACTACGAGGAAGGTCCTTCATCACCCACACAAATTGACATGAAAGTAGCTTTTTTCCTTGATGGATAACTCAGTGTCATGATAACTCTGTTCGAGATAGATTATGACTACCTTGAAAAAGAGTTTAATTCTCAGTTTAATAAAGAAACTAGTGACATGCACCTGTGGTACTACTCAAAAGGCGAAAGTTGAAAATTTAATATCTAATGGTATAAAGTATAAAGCCATACAAAGAATTGGGGAAAACATCCATTTCTTTCAATGGTTTGCTAACCAAGATACATATCAAGAAGTTACGATCCTAAAGAACCGACCTACTTGGAAAACAACTTGAGGAGTCCAGTTTAGATAGAATCATCCCCCTCTTGAGCGGATAGAATTCATCCCCTCATACATGTCAAGAACCAAAGTCAAAGCCGCACCATTCAAAATGATGGACTAGTCGACAATACAAGTATCTTCAAAAGATATAAAAAATAATATTGGTTTATATTAGTTGTAAATATTTAAATTAGTTATAATTGTAATCATTAGTGTTTTATATTATTATTATTCTTTCTTTTTCTGTATTGGACATTTCTTCTATATAAGAGGGTCATGTATTCTTAATAAAGATATTAGAATACATTTAATTCTACTCTATCAAAATTAAGATGGTATCAAAGAAGAAATCCTGTGTTCAAACCCGTGTAATCTTTCTGCCCCATTTAATATTCATAATCACTTGTTGGACTTTGTTCAAATTTTTAGCTCAAAAAGTGAGGGAGAATCTAAAAGTCTTGATATAAAAATTTACCATAAACTATTAGTTTAAGCTTTTGAGTTCATTGGTGATTTAACAATAGCATTAGAGATAGAAAACATTAGCTATTTTTCAAAAATTCTAGCCCTCTCCACTTTTAAAACCCTAGTCGTTGCAATCATTGGAACCCTAGCCACTATTACCGAATGACAGACCCTACTTCTACTGGTGTCTTCTGGACATTCACGCATTACTCGTATAATGTTCGCCGCAGATTGAACGTCACCACATGAGTGGTACTATTTCCATTAGCACGCGTCGTAGATCTTACCGTGAGTGGGTATTGTCAGAGGAAGACTGGGCTTGTCTGTCACCCAAGTCAACAACGCTGCTGCCACTTGTTCGAATGTTGTGAGAGAAGAACGATGCTATAGCTAGGTCATAGGCATCCAAGGTCATGCTACCGTGGGTTAGAGCAGATTTACGTCGTTGCCGCTATATTTGTCTGCCTCCCAACTCTTGCCAGAGTTATGTTTTTGTCCGTCGTTGCTATGTTTATCCACTACTGCACGGAGATGAACCAAATTGTTTGTTTGTTTTTTTTTTTTTACAAAAAATATCTATCTAGTAGAGATAAATATGTTAAATCATTTGGTTTGGATTAATTTCTGGTTTGGTTTGATTTGGTTAAAGATTTGGGTTGGTTTTGTTTGGGTCAAGATCTGATTTGGTTCAATATCTAGTTTGGTTCAACTAATTTTTTTTTGTATTTTCTTGTGGTTCAAATTCATCAAATCTTAAAATTGCTACCAACCAATTTGCCATCTACTACTCTTGTGTTTCCTTTGTACAAACATGTAATTATCTTCAAGCCTTTTTTGTAATATTTCGTCTCTGTGGATGATTGATTCTAGAGCTGTGGTTCACATGACATGCTCTTTCTCTTTATTTGAATCTTACTCTCCTTCATATTGCAATGAAAAAAAATTAGAATTGTAGACGATAGTTTTTCATCAATTGACAGAAAATGAACTATTAAATTGACTGAAGAAATCAGTTTACAGTTTGTCCTTCATGTACCCAAATTAGCCTGCAATCTCTTATTTGTTAGTAAACTTTCTAAAGATTCTGACTGTCATGTTCTTTTATTTGAATCTCATTGTATTTTTCAGGACTAGGCCTTAAAGAGGCTATTTGGATGTGTGCGATGCTGAATGACCTCTACTACTTTGATGAGTCTTCTGTAATAACTTAGATCTTTAGTAGTAAATGTTCTCCCTCTGTTAAAGACCAAATTATGATGTGGCATTTTAGGTTAGGTCATTATAGTTTTTTCTATCTCAAATACTTATTTTGAAAAGTGTTTAAGGAGTTGATTATAATAATTTTCATTGTGAAAATTGCTTTTTTGCTAAAAAATCATCGATCTACTTTTTTTTTTATTTTTTACCAAAACCTTTTAAGTCCTCCAAATCATTTTACTTAATTCATAGACATGTTTGGGCCCCTCTAAAGTTGCGACTCATAGTGGAAAAAGATAGTTTGTGACTTTATTGATGATCACACTGATTGTCTTGGGTTTATTTATTGGAAAAAAAATCTGAATTGTAATATATTTTTAAATATTTTTACAATATGATTGAAACTGAATTTCAAACCAAAAACCCAATTTCAAACCAAAATTAAAATCTTGCATTCTAATAATGAAACTGAATATTTTAAGAACATTTGAGTAAGTTTTTGAAAGATATCTACATTGTTCATCAATCTATTAGTCGAGACACCTCTCAACAAAATGGTATAGTTGAATGAAAAAATAGACATCTTTGGGATGTTGCTATAGCCATAATATTTTCTATGCATGTTCCGACATACTTATGGGAGGAAGCAGTCCTAACAGCTGCCTACCTAATAAATCAAATGTAGCGTCCCATTTATTTAATTTTTTATGGATGGCTTAAACGTGTTTTTTGAATTGCATTTTTTTATTCATTGATTTTATTGTTTTATTAATTGACTATGAAAATTAAAAGGGGAAGAAATTAAGGAAATTTAGGGATAGATTTTATTAGGGTTTTAGTAAGATTTCTTTTAGGATTTCTTTTCCTAAAAAGAAATTGGAAAAAGGGAAAATTTTCCTTTTATTAATAAAGAAGAAAAAGGAAAGAAACCCTATAAGTTTCCAAAAGAAAAACTCTAGCCTTCTTCCCCTTCTTTTCTTTTCTTCCTCACTCTCTCTCTCACCCTTCCTTTTACAATCCACGGCAGTACTGGCAAGGATCATCGACAGCAAGAGGCAGCACATGGTGACAAGACACAGCATGACGGCGAGAGACAGCAAGGCGGTGTGCGACGACTTTCGACAGGGAGAGACAACAAGGCGGCGTGCAACGATGCTAGGTGAAGTGGCAGACGACAGCAACAACATTTTCTTCCTCACTTTTCCTGGCACAAGTATCGTGCTTTAACTCTAGCTTTGAGACTGAATTCTTGGTTGTTAGATTATTCTTTTTGAAAACTCTTAGTGATTGGGTTTTGGTAAAATTGATTTAGGTTGGCCAAGGACCTTGTAGATCGGGCCACTACGTGGATTGGTTTTCACTTAAGGTAAGTGGCTTCACTTATGGAATTGCCTTAGGGCTTAGATCAGATCTGTTTGATGGTTATGCATATGTTGATTGATCCATGGCATGTTATGATTTGTTATGATATGATATATGTGATGTATGTATGTGAGATCTTATGCATGAACCATAGCATATGTTACGTGTTTTAAATGAATGAGACAACTACCTCCCAACCATTAGGGTTGATGTTGGGCGGGGTTTGGTTATGCTAAGTGGGTACCATCTACAATCGGATAAAGTTGTAGGGACAAACAGTTCATCATGTAGTAGAATTTTGATTCTAAATAATTTAGAATCTTGGATCGACATTGAATTAAAATTATTTAGAATTAAATCGAAAGAAAAGTTACCTTTGAAGTCTCAGCAACCTCTCCAAGACCTTTCTTCAAATCTTAGACCTTCCATGCTATGATCATGATTTCCTTCTCCTTAAATCTAACATTCATATGGATCTCTAATAGATCTTCTATGCTATGACTCAAACAAAGATTAAGGTTGGTGGGAACCTTCTTGAAAAAAATTTGGAAAAAAGTTATAGAGAAAACTCTCATATTTCTCAAGGTTGAATTGCTTTAAGCTTAACTCAATGGTCTTATTTATAGGGACTTTGGATAGAATCTCAGCCTAATTCAAATTTTATATTTAAATTATTTGAATCTCATTCAAATAATTATTTGATGTATTTAATAAATGAAATCTCATATTTTAATATCTTATATATTAAAATATATTTAAATTATTTGAATCTAACTCAAATAATTATTTGACATATCTTATAAATCAAATCTCACATTTTAATATCTTATGTTGTTACACAAAAATTCTCTCTGTGGGATTTAACTACCCAAGTGAGCTAAAGCGAAAAGGATGACTAGTGAATGGACCTCGTCCAGGTGTGGGGTCGTGCCTATACACTCCGACGCTTAAGTTAGTTCGTGAGTTCAGTTCGCTATTAGAAGATTCAGGTGGGAAATGTGTGCTTACCTTGCTCTAGAATATATTAGCCCATTTATACGCTCTACGACTCATGGAGTGAGGGGTCATCTGACTCTGGGTCGCATGAGTAGTAGGAGGAGTACCCTGCCACTTCCTCCATGGGTGGCCACGTTCTACATATTCTGCCAAATCACGTGGCATGCGATGGAAGCCATGCCCGACTTGCGAGGTCAGGCTCAATTTCCTGGCTGAGCAAGATCTTGCTGTGCTCTACCCTACGAGGTCCAAGCTCCCAAGGGGACACGTGGAGGCCTCCTAGTTTAAACTGTTTTTACCTTCCAACATTTTATATATAAATATATTTAAATTCTTTGAATCTCATTCAAATAATTATTTTAAGATATATTTTATATATTAAAATTATATATATAAAAAATTTTCTTTTCAATCAATGTAACTAACATTAATCTATTTTCCCCTTTATTATTTAATGCATCTAATACATTAATATTCAAATTTATTTTTTTTTAACATAATTAATTCATTAATGTTCTTGTAAGCTTGCTAGGGGACCTTATGGACCTGTAGATTATAAGCTCCAATGATACAAAATTAATTAATTAATTTTAATTCATTAACTCAAGGTCACTTCACTAAAAACTCGGAGTTGCACTTTTATGCACTACTGTAAGACAAGTTATTGATATCACTCAAAAAGTGCTATTTTATAGCCTATAATTTAGGAGTTTTGTGTGTTATAATGTATGCTTTGATGATTTTAATTCTTGATTTCTATAAGAACCGAGCTTTGGAGAAGTAGTTAATGAATTGGAGTGTTTGGGTCAAAAAACGAGCAAAAGAGGTGAAAAATCTAGCTTAGGCATGAAAGAAGAAGCCAAACTAGTGGAAAAACCCGAGGGGGTAGCATTTCAACGCTACCCCATGGTATTAAGATGCCCAAATAGTAAAGAGAAGGATAGATGCTTCAGCGTTGAGACACTGGAATTATAGCGTCTCGATGCCATTCATTCACGGAGAAGGAAGATTTGAAATTCACGAAGTAGTGTTGAGACGCTGCTTCAAAGTATCGCAACGTTACAACAATTTTCTCTTTCGCCTTATAATTATGCAGTGGTATTCTCATAATATTAAAGGGCAACACTGTCCCTAGCGTCTCGACGCTATTGCGATGCAATATATAAAGATCTTTTCAACTCTAGGGTTAGGGGAGACTGTTTTGGGATCAATTTTGGAGATAATAGCATTTGCTTTGTTGAGAATTCATGTTGGGAGCTAAGAGGAGGATTTCTTGAGTTTGGGGGCGAAAGCCAAGTGCTCGGAAAGCAGTTTGGAGCAAGAACAGAGATGAATTGATTCAAAAGTCGTTTTTTTTATCACTTTCTTTTGAGCGATGATTTTACTTGGTTATTTGTGTTATAAATAGAGTATTATGAGTAGTTAAACCAATTTTTTCTAAGGGTTAGACTAGCTTATGAATCATTATCTTGTGTTAATTATTTACTTTTAGATTAGTTTTAGTATGCAATTTCATTTGAGTAATTTATGCCCAATGCTTTTAGTTTCTTGATCACCAACTAAATTAATTTATGGTTTATTACTTACTAGAATTAGGAGTTCTAACTTAGATAAAAATTGCCCAACTAAATTCTCTTATGCATGAAAGTGATTTATGAATGTTAGAGGTCGCTTGAGGAGAGTCATTAATGTCTAACCTTTTCTTATTAATTAGATCGATAGGTTAATTGTAGGATTAAGTGTGAAGGTTGGTTGCACTAGAAATAGGAAACCCAAATTAAGACTCTGAGACTTATGAAATTTTCAATAAATAAATCCTCGAGTTATTTGGACATTCGATTTGGTCCATTAATGAAGTCAACACCCCTAAAACTCCCTAAACCTTGAACTTTATCCTTTAATCGTTTTCAAGCTTGTTTTGATTTCTTTATTTCGTTAAATCACCTCAAGTTTCGTTTTTCCTAAATAAAATTGAACGAATTCTACTAGATAACTAAGAGAATTAATTAACCTATCTCCAGAGGACGATAGTTGGTCTCACGACTGTTTTATTATACTACGATTGACCCATGAACTTGCGGTAATGCATAGTCAGGTGCAATCAGTTATGTCCTTGGATATATAATCACTACAAGCAGGTCGACCCTTCACGAGTACTTCATAATTACAATTGGGTCAAATATAAGTTTTATTCCTGTAATTACATCTTAAACTTTAAGTACCATTGATCTCTCAATGAACAGTATGTTTATGATCGAACCATAAACTAAGTCCCTCTCGGGCCAATGAGAGGGTGGCGCCCCATTGTTTAAGTCCCGAAAGCAGAACGTTAAGGGAATTACTCATCTACTTACTCTATAAGGGAAGAAGTGAATTTCATCTTGTGAGATTATGTTCCCAGCTCCCTATTTCGTCACGTCCCCAATATAGTAGGCTTATTGAATCTGCTTCAAAAACCATTCTCACCCATGCAAATCAAAGGACGTGCCCTTATAAGCATGAGTTCATAGTTCACTCATGATTGTGATCGAGTCGCATATGATTATCTTGTGAAATATTAATTTTCTCTTTTAATGGATTTATGAAGAGAGAAAATATTTCACGGTCCAATCTTATACAAACTCATTGTATATGATACCTTCACTTGTATGTCTCTATATGAACGATTTAGATCAAATCATTTGTAACCATTATAAAGTGGGTCGTATCAATAGTGTCAAAAGGATAAGGCACCCAACCTTATCCATATAATATAGACTTTTTAGGTTATTTCTTGAACATGATTCTCTTATATGTCAACTACATACTGTTCAAGATTACATTAGTAACTTAGGATTTTCATAAAATGGATAATAAATATTGCATATAAAAATATATTTTATAAATAATATTATACAAGTTATGAGGCTTTAGGGCATAAATCCCAAAAGTAGAAGGATCCTCGAATCGATGGCCCACACTTGTACCCTTTTCCTTTAAAAAATGACAAAAGGGTGCAGGGCAGATGACGAGGGCTAGTTGCTATATGGGCCATGGTTGAAAGTCAGTATAGCTTCCACATCAAAACTATCTTTGTCTTTGGACTTTCATTATAACGTAACTTTATTATTTTGTTTTATTTTTAATTTGCATAGTTTCTTTGGGATCCCTATGAAAGTATTTTGAGGTTTGAGATTATATACTTAGGGGGCGTTTGTGGCAGGGAGTGGACTTATTAAGTCTGGAGTTGTTAAGTCTGGGGAGTAAATTTGGGTAGTTGTTTAGTCTGGGGAGTAGGTTTGTCTGTGTTTGAGGTGCAGAGTTATTTAGTCTGAGTTGATTAGTCTGTGTTTGACTTGCATAGTTATTTAGTCTGAGTTGATTAGTTTGTGTTTGGGGTGCAGAGTTGTTTAGTCTGAGTTGATTTGTCTGTGTTTGGAGTGCAGAGTTGTTTAATCTAATTTTTGTTTTAGGTGTAGATAGTTGTTTTTATTTTATTTACATATGTCTGTTTTTTAGGTAAATTGTTTATACTATCCAATTACCTAGTTAATTATTTTTTCAAATTTATTACAAATAATTAATATTATATACGTCCTCATTTATACTTTTTGAATTAATAATTAAGAATTCTAAAATTTAGAATTTAGGAAGACAATGTAACAAAACAATTCATTTCAAATGATTGTAACATTGGATTTAACTCAAAACATACATTCAATTGTATTGCTCATAATATCATGCCACAAAAATAGATAGGGCATATGCAATACAAATATTCTGTCTGTCCCCCAAAAAAAGAATATACAGGTTGATGTGACTACATTTGCAGTTGTCACACACAAAAAAAGAGTAATTTTCAACATACAAAATCATAATAGCAGGTAGATAGATGAGAGTTAGACTGACCAATCACTCTTCACTCCGACCGAGGAGACGCAAGCAATAACCCTTCCTAAGGTGTAGTGGGATAGACAGGAAACTGTCAGTATTCTGCACATCACGAAAGATGATTTCAATGACTTCCAGGATATCCGCCATTGCTAGGCCCAATATTTCTGCAATCTGATCAATCAATCTCCTACGTCGACCATCCTCCAACTCATACTTGGTCTAACGCCACTCGGCAATCCTCTCGAGCTGGTGTGTCTATAGTGTCATTGCTATTTCCATAACTTCGATTACGTCATTTCCAAACGAACGTTTCCTCTTACCCCTAGATGATGTCGCTGCAGTAGAAACCCTTGCAGTTGGGGCAACACTTGTTGGCATCGTTGGGAGTTCTTTTTCTTCCATGGTGGGTTCAATGATTGGTGGCTCTGGGATGTAGTATTCTTGTGATCCCAAACCTCCAGTGTCCTCCAACATTACATCTCCTACATTAGCCGCCATCTCTTCTGGTGGCTCTGCTCCTGCCCCTGTAGCTTGATCCTTCCCAAAGACGATTTCCAAGTCATCGTAATGAGGGAAGAGCTTGTTCCATAGCCTGAGGGCATTGGGATGACCCTGCACGGTAAATATAAATGTTAATATCAAAACAAGTCTAGTACGTCGAATTAGAAGTTGTGTTTACCTTCACTCAACTGTCGTAGACATCCTTCTCTGCCTCGATGCACTTGAACTGGTCATTCCATCCAAATCCACTGTAGGTAGGTCCACACATCTCTGAAATTGTTGTGTATTATTTTTTAAGGTTCTTCACCCTGCAATCGATAGTGAGACTTCCTTTAATGTCAGATCTTGGTATCTTCTCCTTTAGCATTCTCTCCAATTGTTGTAAATAACCAGGCTTGGAAATCTCGTTGTCCGATCTCCATCCACCACCATGTACTAGAGTCAGAAGACACTTGACCAGTTTGGCATCTTCTGCCTTCGTCCACGTGTGTTTGTTTGGCTTGTCGCTACCTGCCATCTTTCTATATACAT
>JAOANK020609478.1:0-11884 GCA_026257165.2 Telfairia occidentalis
ACTTTTATGTCTCCACATAAAGTCTAAGTATTCATATAATAGCCACGAGTTCTTAGTTTATTGGATTTATAGAGTTACAAAATATTCAATAACAACTTTACTGAATAACTTCAATAACAACTTTATTGAAAATAGAATATGTTTACAAGCATTCGAGTTTTATGACATACACACCCAACAACTTCAACTGATTGACAGGTCTATTGCATATCGTGAAGGTAAGATTGAAGATATTTTGGTGTAGGTTGATAAATTCATATTCCCAACAGATTTCATAATCCTGAATTTTGAAGATGGTAAGGAAGTGCTTATAATTTTGGGAAGACCATTCTTAGCAACAGGTCGAACGCTGATTGATGTTCAAAAAGGAGAATTCACTATGAGAGTGGATGACCAGGAAGTAAAATTTAGTGTGTTTGATGCCATGAGATATCCACCAGAGGTTTGGGAATGTTCAGCAATCCAATTTCTTGAAGAAATTGTGGAAGATGTATTTGAACCAGAATTGAAAGAGCAACATGTGGAGATGTTGAAATAGATATGTGAGATTTCATATTATAAAAGATATCTAACACTTCGGATTTGAGTGACAGGAAATCTCCATCCATGAAGCCAAGTGTTGAGAAGCCACCACAAGTGGAATTTAAGTTTTTACCACTGTATCTAAAGTACATGTATCTTAGTGATAAGGAAACATTGCCAATAATTGCAGCAGCAAATTTACTACTACAAAATGAAGATCGATTAATTCGATTGCTAAAGCAATACAAGAAGGCAATCAGCTAGACAGTAGCAGAGATCCTAGGTATTTGCCCATCTTTTTGTATGCTTAACATCAAGTCTGTGGAACAGTAGAGGAGATTGAATCAAGCTATGAAGGAAGTTGTGAAGAAGGAAGTCATCAAGTGGTTAGATGGTAGAATTATCTACCCTATTGCAGACAATAATTGGGTTAGTCATGTTAAGTGGGTGCCTCATAAAGGAGAAATCACCGTGATCACGAATCAAACCAATTAATTTATTCGTACAAGGATAGTCACAGGTTGAGGGTATGTATGTATTACAGGACGCTAAAAAGAGCTACACGTAAGGACCACTTTCCTCTACCTTTTATTGATCCAATGTTCGATAGGCTTGCAGGTCAAGCTAACTATTACTTTTTAGATGATTATTCTGGCTAAAACTAGATAAGTATAGCTCCTAGTGATTAAGAGAACACTAACTTTACTTGCCCTTATGGTACGTTCGCGTTTAGAAGGATTCCCTTTGGTCTCTGCAATGCTACAACAACTTTCCAAGGATGCATGATTGTTATTTTCTCTGATATGGTTGAATCAACTATGGAAATGTTTATCGACGATTTTTCAGCTTTGGGAATTCATTTACCACCTATGTAGATAATTTAGGTAACGTCCTAAAAAGATGTGAAGAGACAAATTTGGCCTTAATTAGAAAAAATTCCACTTCATGGTAAAGGAAGGCATTGTTTTAGGCCACAAGATTTCAGAGAAAGGAGTAGAAGTCGATAGAGCCAAAATTGGATGCAGTGAAAAGATGGAACCTCAAACTTCTATTAAATGAATTAGAAGTTTCCTTGGCCATCCGAGTTTCTACTGAAGGTTTATCACGGACTTTTCTAAAATCTCTAAACCTTTTTGCATCTTATTAGAATCTAACAGATCTTTTGAGTTTAATGTAGATTGTTTGAAAGCTTTTCAGGTGTTGAAGAAGACGTTGATCACTGCACCAATCAGCTCATCACAAAATTGGACTTTACCTTTCTAATTAATGTGCGATGCGAGCAATTATTCTGTTGGAGCAATGCTGGGATAAGAACATGACAAGATGATTCATCCAATTTATTATGTCAGCAAAACTTTAAATGAAACACAATTAAATTATACTGCTGTAGAGAATGAGCTTTTAGCAATTGTTTTTAGTTTTGAAAAGTTTAGACAATACCTGATAGGTTCTAAGGTTACTTTGTTTATAGATCATACAACAATTAACTACTTATTGGCAAAGAAGGATGCAAAGCCAAGACTTATCAGATTCATTCTTCTGTTGTAAGAATTTCACTTGTAGATCAAAGATAAGAAAGGTTTGGAAAATTATACTGCAAATCCGTTGTCTAGAGTTGCACAAACAAAAGAAATGTTGCAGCAACATGAAATCAAAAATTGTTTTCCAGATGAGCGGCTATTTATTGTGGCTCGTATTACTGATATTGAACTACGATAGTTTGCAGATATTTCTAACTTTGTGGCTGTAAGTTTATTACCTCCAGATTTAACGAAGCAACAATTAAATAAATTTCTTCATCATTTGCACTTCTATTTCTAAGATGATCCATTTGTCTATGTGCTGATGGAATTATAAGAAGATGTGTCTTTTATTTAGAGGTTCCAACAATATTGCAGCATTGTCATACAGTACCCTATGAAGGACATTTTGGAGGATAGGTGACAGCATCCAAATCTTTACAATCAAGATATTTTTGGCCTACTATGTTTATGGATGCCCACATATTCAACAAGACGTGTGATAAATGTTGAAGGAAAGGAAACCTTGGAATCAAGGGTGAGATGTCGCTGACCTTCATTTTAGAAATAAAGTTATTTGATGTATAGAGATTGATTTTATGGGACCTTTTCCTCCATCTAATGGCAACTCTTACATTTTTCTAGCTGTTGACCATGCATCAAAATGGGTAGAGGCAATGGTTTGTGCCCAAAATGAAGCTAAAACAGTTTAAAAATTTATTCAAAAGAATATCTTTACTCATTTTGGAACTTCCCATGCTCTAATAAGTGATGAGGGATGCCATTTTATTAATAGGATTCTCAGGAACTTATTAGCAAAATATGTTGTAAAGCATAGAGTGTCTACTCCTTACCACCCACAAGCCAATGGACAAGCGAAGGTTTCCAATAGAGAGATTAACAGAATCTTAAGAAAGGTGGTTAACACAAATAGAAAGGACTGGTCTTTTAGAATCCCAGATGCTCTTTGGGCTTCTAGAACAGCTTTCAAAACACATTTAAGAATTTCCTCTTACAGGCTAGTTTATGGAAAAGCTTGTGATTTGCCTTTGGAGTTAGGACATAAAGCTTTCTGGGAGTTGAAAAATTGAAACTTCGACACCCCAGCTGCTAGAGGAAAAAGATTTGTGCAGTTAAGTGATTTGGAAGAGCATCGTCATTTTTCATATGAAAATGCAAAAATCTACTAGGAGAAAACTAAAGTATGACATGATAAAAAATTGATTCCAAAACACTTTGAGAAAAATCAACAAGTATTACTGTATAACTCAAGACTTATACCTTTTCCTAGAAAGTTAAAGTCTAGATGGTTTGGACCTTTCACCGATTTAAAGGTGATAACAATGGAAGAAACTTCAAAGTCAATGGACAAATAATCAAGCATTATTGGGGAGAGAATTTTCTTCGAAAATTCACATCTCTCTAGTTGTTAAAAACATGATATAGCAAGACTATTTGATAGGATTTTCTGAGCATAAGATTAAATTCTTTTTGTTCCCTTTCACTATTTTAATTTTTGTTTTATCTTAGGGATAATTTCTAGGAGAATCGTGCATTTGAATTGTGATTAGTAGTTTTATTTGGTCTGATTAGGTTAGATTTTATTTTATTCCGTTTTGATATTTTGATTTTTTTAATTTGCATTTGAATTTGAATTTGACCAATTAAATTTTATGCATCAGTTAATTCCAAAAAATAAATATCTAATTTCAAATTTCACTTTCCAAATTTATCTCTAGTTTATTTTGCATTTTCCCTTGCAGATAATTTCGCAAAATTTAGAGAGAGAATTGCGAGATTTGAGGCAACAATTAATTTGAGGAGTGAAAGAAAATTTTATTTTCAAAATGCAAAATTTACCTATTGTAGTTAATGCCCTAACATCTACTTTGTGGGGAACAGTAGAGTTGACAATGCCGTAATTATCACAAAGATCCGTTGGAATATCTTTATTCCGAAAGTATTTATTTTGCATGGATTAATTAATAGACTTTTAAACAAATTTTCACCAAAATCTACTTTACCCTGAGAATAGTTTTACTAATATTCGTAAATCCCTTTTCTTTCTTCTTGTATTCTCTAAATTACTCTCTTCTTTGTTCTTAAAGAAAACTGTTGAGCACGCAAAAACAAAGCCTCTTCGCTGAAAAATCAGGAAGCTGAGAGACTTTGATTTCTATTTTTTCCTCATGTCATCGCATCCCTTTATCCAGAAGAACAGAGTCCACCTTTACCTTTGGTGGGGAAAGAAAGGAAGAAAAAGAGCAAGAATGTGGTACCACCTCCATCTTTGGTTGAAGTTTAACCTATTATAGAAGAAGTCTTTGTGGGATGAAAGCATCAGAGCAAGAAAGTGAACGTGCTACACTAGCCGCTGAGCTAGAAACCTAGATGGAGGAGGAACCTGAAGCGCAGTTTGAAAAGGTGCAAGAGGCCATACAAACCACAGAGAAAAAATAACCAAAGAAACCAGTAGTTGAAGTAGTCGCTGTAGCTGAAACACAGGATGAAGAACTAGCAGTTAAAGTGGCTCATGCTCACCCATGACCAAGTTCATCGAAGAGAAAGAAAAAGAGTAAAAACAAAAAGAAGGCAACAGTCAAAGGCACGCCCGAAAACCCCGAGGATTTTATTCAAGCGCAACCAAGTTCAAAGAAAGCTAGAAGAAAAGGGAAAGATCGTATATTCGAGCCATTGTTGGATCATCAATTGCCCATCCATGACCGCTTGATCAATGATGCTTCCAGATGCCGATATGAACATATCAAGAAAATAGATCTTTTACAAAGAGTGTTTATGGAACCTTATGATGCATTACCCCATTTTATTTTCACTGCCATTACTTATAACTCATGGGAGCATTTTTAATGGAAGCATGAACAAGCTATCATTGGGATTATGGGAGAGTTCTACGCTAACCTTGATGAGTATAATGGGTTTGAAACGATTGTTATGGAAGTGTCAGTTGATTTCTCGCGAGGCGACGTAAACAGCCTATACCACCTTCAAGATTTCCCCCATGTCGTATACAACAAAATGATAATTGCTCCATCGTAGGAACAATTGAATGCTCCAATATGCAAAGTGGGAATTGAAGTCACATAATGGTGAGTCTCGTCAACTATTGCCAGGACATTCCAATCTGCTTTCTTAAAGACTGAGGTGAACGTTTTCACAATTTTTTCTAAAACTCTGATTACTTCTAGTGGCGCACGACTCAACTATGAAGAAGGATCACATTCTTCTGGTATTTGCAATACTTCATTTTTTTTAGCATTGATGTAGGGAAAATTATTGCTGTAGAAATTTATTTATATTCCAAGAAAAAAGTGGGCAAGCTATTTTTCTCCAACACAATCACTCCACTATGCCAGAAGGCTGGTATTCCCATATTTCTAGATGATATATCCCTGTTGGACAAGGGGGTCATTGACACGGCCAATCTAGAGCGGTTACGAAAAACTTAAGTACCACAAAGAGTCGGAAGTCTTTTAAGCTGTGTTCATCATTTGCTCGAACAATTGGAATTAGTGCTGGGTCAACTAGAATTTCAATGTCAAACTTATTGGAGCTACACCAGTCGACGTGGTATTGCATTGAAAAATGCAATACAAGCGAAGTTCACCAAACCCTTCGACGAAGGCTTACCTCCTATTTCTAATGATTTGATGAACTTGTCGATCCAACCTTCCCCTATTGTGCACGAAGAACTGGAGAAGAAGCAAGAACCCACGTTTGAAGACTGACCATGCAACTAGATGACCTCTAGGGATGCTGGTTGTCCCTTTCTTTCTTCTGATTATGCAATTTCTTGTCCGTTTTTCTTTATATTTTATGTTTGATGCTTTTATAGCTTTTTCCTTGTTTTTTATGGGCGCCACCTCTTTTAATTAATATTTTTGTAACCCACTACATTTGGATAATAAAATTTTTGTTTCGTTTGGGGAAACAATTCTTTTGTTGCAGCAATTTAACTATTTTCGTATAATATAGTAAGCCTGATTGAAAAAGTTAATTGATCTAGCAACAATAGTAATTTATAGCATCCTCAATGAGGGATAAATATGAGAGCCTTTGTTTCTGTTTCTTAAGGTTGAAAACTTATTCACTCAGTTTCTTTCTACACAACTAAGTCCACTTATTTTGCCTAGTCTTAAAAACTTGCTCTTAGTTTAGTTGATCCTTGAGAAAAATTTACTCGAGCAATTAGGGGTTCATTTTGTTTGCCAGCTCAAACTTGTCTTATACTAAGTTTAGTAACCCTCCCTCTTTACTGTCCACCACATTGAGAACAATGCGTGTTTTAAGTTTAGGGATGTTGAGTCCGTTTGGGCTTTTCTTTTCGTTTCTTTCAAACCTTATTTAATCCAATTTATAGTGAACAAGGGAAATATGCATCCCTCTGCTTCTGGTAGTACACACCTCTCTCTTTAGACACTTGTGTTCTTCTTGAAAAATCAGGAGCGAAGTAAATATTCATATAAAAAAATATAGAAAAAGGAAATTACGAGGGATGAATGTTGCCTGAATGTTACTTTATCTTTTGAATAGGAAGGTGGCTACCAAAAATATGAATAAAATTTATGATAAGTGATGAGTCTTGAAAAAGGTTATGACTTGAAGGGAACAAAATTTTTGTTGTGAAAGGCTTTTGAGAGAGCAATATGTGAACAGCCTTTTGAAATCTAGGGGACCCTAAGGCAAAATAGGGAAGGGAATAGGATGAGAATGTTATTGGGAGACTGAACAGTAAGGTTGATGACTTCGAAGTTAGTTAGCTAGGAGTTATGGCCTTTAGAATAAGTGAAATCTGTGGCACTTACATAAAGATGAAGGGAAGGTAAGAGATTGACCTGAAAGAGATGTGAGATAGCTTGATACTTGATAGTCTTTTACTGAATTGATTATCGAATTCTATTGCAGGATTCTGTTTGCTAAAACAATATTTGTGATCTATCACAAGTCTAAAGCATTACTCGTCGATGAGCAATAGTTAATGTTTACGGGGATTTTGAAAACTCTACAAAGGGAGTTATTAGGAGTCCTTTAAGATAAATTTCACCTCATATTTGAAGAAAATTTCTTTTGTTATGGAATAAATACTTGATTTACCTTTGTTTTCTTTTTAGTGCTTTTGAGAACATTCATATTGTCACATCATTCTATTTCTGACAGAATTGGAATATAATTAAAGAGAATTGTGCTTAGCTGTTACTAATCTTGAGTATTTTATTGAGCAGATAATTGATGGAGCATTACTTTAGCAAACATATTGATATAGCATTTAAGGAGCAAAACGCATAGTTAAAATCCGTGCAAAGATAACGAAAATTCAAATATGGAAACATATTTATCTTTTACGAAATTGTTTCCTAATCCAAGTGGACGATTTGGCGTAATAGGCTTCAATTAATCCAAGTGGACGATTTGGCGTAATAGGTTTCCTAATCACAAGAGGAGACTTATAAATAAAAGAGGAGACCACCAAGAGGAAGGCTTCAATTAGTTAGAGTTGAGAAGTTTAACTTTGCAAGTTTAGTTCGAGGCTTTTTCTTCTGCATATTTTTATCCGTAGTTGCTATTGTTATTTACATTCACATAGAAGAGAACTGAAGAAGGTTGGAACTCTATTGATGGCTAAAGCATACAAAGCGATTCCTGCAACCATTTCCTTTGAGCAACTGATTTCTGCAATTCATGATAATTTTATATCATCATGAATTCATTTATTGTTCTTAATTATTTATTGCTATCGTTTATTTGTTTTAGCATGAACTAATCACCATTGGGTGAGGATTAAGGGATATGTTATTAAATTGATTTGGTTAAGAAGTTAAGGATTTTTGGATTGAATTATCTTATTATCTAATGTTTTTGTCTGCCTAGCCAACATGAATAAATATATTCTCTAAGGTTTGGAAGAAAATGTGAGGAGTAGATTGCTTTTAAAACACGTTAGCCTCTAGATTAGGTTACTTATTGGCAAAGTGAGGAGGTTAGGAATAATCACTCACCTAATGCATGAAAACAACAAAATTAACCCATATACGTTAATGGAAATTAACTTAAGATAACTTGGAGATTTGGAAAGATTTCGAGGACTATTATTGTGTGATTCGATCATGGAAATCTTTTGCTTATGCATTCTACTTCACGAAAAAAAAACATGTTACCTTAATCCAAATCTATTCATCCTTCTCATTACAACTGCTAAAAACATTTATTTTGTTATGTCATTTACTTTCAACAAATATTAGTCATAAAACCCCATCAACTATTCTCTTTTACTACCTTTTATTTCATTATGAGATTAAATAAGAATAGATTGAAAATCTACCACTAATCCCTGTGGAGGCGATATAAATACTCATTACTTGTTGTTGATTGTGTACAATTGCACATTAAATTGTGTGATTCCATTATTCACTTACATACATGCAAACAACAACCCTGAAACGATTTGATTTTAACCTTCTCCCCTCCCTTCTTGCATCAACACTATATCATTGGTTTGAATCTCTAGTCTAAATGAATCACATTGAGTATGAAAACTTAGTCTAGGTTAACTAAGTCCTTAAGGTTCGATATCCTAGAATAGTCCAGTATTACTGGTGCGATTGCTTATACTTGAGCATGATTTTTCTTCATTTCTAGGACTCTTCTACATAATTGAGTCATTATTTCACCACTACTCAAAAGACCACAAGTTTTTGGCATCGTTGTCGGGGACTTTAGTGATTAATTTATACTTAGTTTAACTTCTCTACAATTCTTTTCATAAAAAATCTCTTCAATGTTGATAACCCTCTATCTTTCATTAGTCTAATCAATACTTTGTTGCCTGTCGAGAAGTTTCATAGTATATGAATGAGGACGGCGAATGATTGGTAGTTGATCCAGAGATAGAGAGAACCTTACATTAGAGAAGAAAAGAAAGCACGCAAGCACAATGATTTGTCGTAGCTCAAGACCTCATGGATAATCATGATGCTTCGATTTTTGGCCCACCAATAAAGATTAAGAGGAATCCTGTACAAGCTACTGTAAATGGATGAAGACTAGTCGAACAACAACTTATGGATAAACATAACCCAGTGTTGGTTGCAAATGACCTGGATAAAGCGATGAGAGAATATGCAGCCCTAGGGTTTATTGATTTTAACCCGTCATGGTGATGAAGCTGAATGGTGCTTCAGCATTTGGACTCAAAGTTGCTATCTTTCAATGTTGCAAACTAATGGATAGTTTGGAGGAACAAAGTTGGACAACCTCGATTCGCATTTACAGTCATTTCTTGCTTTATGCAACTCCTTTAGAATCGCTGGTGTGATGGAAGAAACATCTAAATTGACGTTATTTCCTTACTATTTGATAGATAGAGCGAAGGTTTGGTTAAACTCTCTGCCACTCAGATCAATTACAACTTGGACAAACCTTACTGGGATATTTTTGCTAAAATACTTCCCTCCTATCAAGAATGTTGTACTCTGTGGCGACATATTTACGTTTCAACAGCTATAAAATGAGTTAGCTGATGAAGCATGGGAACATTATAAGACACTGCTAAAGAATTGCCATCATCATAGTCTGCCTAGCTATGCACAAATTGAACATTTCTACCATGGATTAACAACCAACTCTTGGTTAGTCCTTGATGCATCAGCTAACGAAGCCCTACTTCAGAAAGAAAATAATGAAGCATTCGATATTTTGAAAAGAATGTACAGTAACAATTCAAAGTGGACAAACGATAGAGTGAATGGTCAGAGGAAGAGCACATGAGGAAAGATTGAGATGAGTGCAATTATGGCATTCAGTGTGCAAATAGCATCTGTGAATATGTTAAAAGCCATGAACGTAACTAAAACTCAACCGATCAAGGCAGTTCACGGATCTTCAAAGGTCTGTTGTATATTCTGTGAACAAGCACATCTTTTCGAAGACTACCCATTGAATCCAACATCTGTATACTATGTTGGACAGAACAGCCAAGGAGGCAATAACCCTTATTCGAACACATACAATCTAGAATGAAGACATCACCCAAATTTTTCTTCGGGTGGTCAAAGAGCAAGCAGTAGCAATCCCCCAACAATACAACTACAATTTCATCTAGGATTTATAGGTCCAGTAGATTAGTAAAATACACAACCGAACATAGTTCGAATCTCTAATGCAGAGTCAAGTAACAAAGTTGAAGAATCTAAAAGTCTAAGTTTGACAATCAGCAACAGAGATTCACAACAGACAAGCAAGGATGTTGCCAAGCACAACAGAAGTACCCAAGAGTAGTGGAAAAGCATAATGCAATGCTCTTACCTTGAAAAGCCAAAAGGAGTTAATGCAGGAGAACAAGAATGCGGTACCAATTGAGGAAGAGAGTAAGGTTATGCCAGAAGAAAAGAATAAAGAAAAACACAAAGAGGTGGTCAATAATGCAGATAACAAAAGCGACGAGAATGTTGTAGAAAGAAAATAGATAGAGGCAGAAGAAATGCATAAATTTCTTCCACTACCACCCTTTCCACATAGATTAAGAAAGAAAAATGATGAAATGCAATTCAAATAAATTCTTGGATGTATTAAAGGAACGACATATCAATATCCTGCTATTGGAAGTCTTAGAGCAGATTGCTAGTTACATAAAATTCTTGAAAGATATTCTTACAAAGAAAAGAAGGATAAGAGAGTTTAAACGGTAGCATTAACGATTGAACGTAGTGCCATCCTATCAAATAACATACCGAAGAAAATGAAAGATCCTGGAACTTTCACAGTCCATGATCTAATGCAAAGCAATATGTGGGCAAAGCATTGTATGATTTAGAGGCGGGCATTAACCTAATTCCCTTATATGTCTTTTAACAGTTAGGAATAGGTGAAGCGAGACCACAAAACTCACACTCTAACCTGCTGGTCACTCCATGGGTATCTGGAAGGAAAGATTGAAGATGTTTTGGTTAAAGTGGGTAGTTTTATCTTTCTAGCTCACTTCATCATTTTGGATTAAGAAGTAAATCGTGAGGTTCCTATCATTTTAGGACAACCATTTCTTGTAATAGGACAGACATTAATTGGTGTGCATAAGGGAATTTCAATGATGAGGGTCAATGATCCAAAAGTCACTTTCAATGTGTTTAATGTCCTTAAGTACCCAGATGATTTTGAAGAATGTTATATGTTGCAAGAGGAGGAAGATCTTAAGAATGTGAATTTGATCTAGGAAGAAGAAGATGATGATAGTGGAGATAAAAAGGAAACAAACATGGAATAGCTATGCGGTATCTTTCTGACAACATCAAGCAAAGAGCAAAACAATAGTCGAATGACTGAAGTTTTAGATATATCTAACAAGGGTTGACCAATGAACTAATCGTTCGAAGAAGCTCGAGAAGTAGAGAAGAAACATTTACCTCTCACTCTTAAATATGTTTATTTAGATAATGACAACTAGCTTCCAGTAATCATTTCATCAAAGTTATGTACTGAATATGAATTATCTCTATATCATGTACTTAGATGAAAGGTGTATCAACATACATGTGCAACGGATTAGGATCTAAAACACTGTAACTAGCTCAAATAATTAAGGAAAATCATGCTATTAAGAAGGAAAAACAAGGAATATAGAAAACTCACCTTTGAAGTTCAATTCCTCCTCTATCTCCGGTGGATTTCTTCTCGAATCAGCTCCCGGACCACCACTAGAGTCTTTCAGACTATTCTCCGGCCTTGGAACGGGATTGTGGGATCCCTTGATTGGTTAAAATAGGAGAAGAAGAAGTGATGTTTGGCTTAGAGTTCAACACATGAACAACCAACTTTTGGAGCAAAATTCAACT
>JAOANK020609573.1:0-11883 GCA_026257165.2 Telfairia occidentalis
CTATAAGTGAAATAAAATAACATCTTATTTTATTGAATAAATAATTTGTTTACAATAATTACAAAAATTATGAAACTTACGAGATTTAGGGCACCAACCCCAATAATGGATGTAGCGCTCAAACCAGGCAAAGCCAAAGAACTCGTGATGAACACCCACAAATCTTTCAATAAGAAGCACAAATGATCTTAGGATGTGAAAATATCAAAGGGAAGAATTTAAGGAAGAAAGTGGGAGAAATTGAAGGTATTGAGAGAGAAAAAAGGGGGGCGACGTAGGGCTCAAAGCATTTGAGCCCCCACTTTCTGCATATGGGATTTTAATCTCATATCGTGATATCTTCGAGATGCTATAAGTGAGCGTCTCGACACTATCGTTGTCGGTATCTTGTAGTTACAGGAGCGTTTAGATACTTTAGAGCGTCTAAATGCTTAAAACTTGAGTTCTAGCTCATGCAAATGTTTTTTTCTCTCGTTTTTCTTTTTTTCTTTTATTTTACTTTCAAAAAGCTATTATACCTATAAAAAAACAAAGAAAAATTGAAAAATTGAAGTAATATACAAAAAGTAAAATAAAATAAATAAAAGTGAAAATCTAGGTTGCCTCCCAAAAATCGCTTTATTTAATGTATGTGGCTAGACGATGCCAGTGTCAATTAGATTCCTCTAGAAGAATGGTATTTATCCTCGATTCAGTGCAAAAATAGTGCTTAATGAGTTGCTTGTTGGCTTTGAAGGAATGCCCATCACCCACTTGCAGTTCAATTGCCCTAGGTGGAAGGACTGTTTTAACTATGAGTGGTCCAGACCATCGTGATTTTAATTTACCTGGAAACAAACGCAAGCATGAGTTAAATAAAAAAAAATTGTTGCTTAGTCTCAAAGGACGGTTTTGGATTTACTTGTAATGATCCCAAGCTTCGAACAGTTGCTCAAAGTCATGTTGCCTAAATGAGCCAATTTTAGTCTTAAGTTTGGTAGTCTTAACAGATTGAAAGAATTTCGTCAGAAATGTTTGAACCATCTCCTGCCACAAAGTAATGCTTACTAGTGGTAAAGAACCTAGCCATTCTCGTGCCTTATCCTACAAAGAAAAAGGAAAATGACGTAAGCAAATTGCCTCTTCAGATACACCATTCATCTTAACACTACCACAAACATCCAAAAAGTAGTTAAGTGTGTATTTGGGTCCTCTGTGGCATTGCCCCTAAATGAGTTCTCCCAAACCATTTGAATTAGCCCCAGTTTCAACTAGAAGTTATTTGCAACGATAGGGATATGAGATATTCCAGAATCGTTAAGAGAATAAACAGACTGAAAGTAGTCCCTGATGGTCATGTGGGGCTTTTGAGCAGGTGGAACGTGTTGAACTTGTACTTGAGGTGCTAGTGTAAATTGTCTAACTAATGGCGCATGTTAATTATCTATGAATTTAGTTCTTTCCTTTTTCTCCTTTCGGTTTCTCTTACAAGTATTCTCAATCTCACGATCTAAAGGAACTAAAACTGCTTCCTTGTCTTTTTGCATGCAATTGACATCTGAAAATTTAAACAAAACCAAAATTAGTAAAAATAAAACAATAATAAAACTCTAAAGTAAGTCCAAATGAATTCTCCACGATATTAAGTGAAACTAAATAATTGCCAATCTCTAGCAATGCCGCCAAAAATTTATAGTAGAAATTGCTCACCCGCAAGTATATAAGGTCAAGTATTAATATAGTGTAAGAGATGGAGAGTGTCGTCCTCAAGATTGGGTTTCTAGCTCACTAAAGTACCACGAATTCTAACGTCCAATTTTATTTAGAGAAACCAACAAGGTGAAATTACGAGAATTAATAAACACTCAAGACAATAAAAGTGAGAAATTAGAGAGAAAGGATCTTAGGGAGTTGATTTCAGCAACTGGTCTTATAAGCCAATTAACTAATTTAACCAAGAATGAACCAATATAAAATTCTATAAGTTAAGGACACACATATGTAAATTCTCTTCTGAGTACAATTTAACCTCCCTACTAATTAAGAAACTAATAATCCTATTCAATTTCATTAACAAGAAAAGGCACGAAACTTAGTTCTATTAACAAATTCTCAAGCAATCCTAAATCTCCCGATCTTTGAGCTACTTGAGTCATGCATTCAACTTCTAATCTAAACCCTCTCTCCCTAATGAAAGATTCAAATCAAGAAACAGTTAATCTATTATCAAAAGATTAAACACATAAATGGATGAATAGAATAAATAAAAATCAATCAAGGCAAATCAATAAATTGAACTCATAAAAACCAGTGGCTACATCAATCTCTAGATCTAAGAGTTTCGTGACACATGTTCAGCATGAAAAAACAAACTCCAAAACTAAAACTCATTAAAAGATTACAAAAAGTCATGGGAACAGAGAAGAAATCAAATATGACGCTTCAATCTTTCGTTTTCGAAGCGATCTCCATGTTTCGAGCTTTGAAAATTTCTTTTCTCCGCTGATAATGAGTCTTCTTGCCCTCTAGTTTTGTAGTCTCTCGAAATCTCAAAAGTATTTTCTCTCCAAATGGCCAAAAGTTCTGCAATGCTGCAAATTGTTCTATTTATGGAGGCGTCGATAGCGTCGACATGGTAGGGTAGAGTCACGATGCTGTATCCTAAGAAATATAAAAATATTGTGGTAGCGTTGAGATGCTACAAGAATTCTGCGCATGCCTTTTTCAAAGTCGTAGTGTCGAGATGCTATTAGGTATCGTCGGGAAGCTACAGTTATGGGTCTTAAAACTTAATTTACAGAAGAGTTGAGACGTAGACGTTGTCCACTCAGGTTGTTTAGCTTAAAACTATCTGTAGGTGTTTCAGCACTGAAATTGGTGTCTCAACGCTCCTCCTTGAGATTTGAGCTTCAACTTTTATTGATCCATCAAACTTCTATCCAATTCGGCAGAAATTTCTCTATTAAACTCGTAATTCTTTAGTTTCTACCATTTGCATTATTCCTACAAAATCAATACATATGTGCGTGAAATTACTCAAAATAATTACCAAACTAAAAATATTTAAGCTATAAAAATTGCCCAAAAAGTGTGCTATTATTTAGATCTTACTTGCTTGGTTCTAAGGTAACAGTTCACACAGATCATGCTGCACCTAAATTCTTATTCAGTAAAAAGGATGCTAAACCTCATTTGATAAGATGGATCCTTTTGTTGTAGGAGCTTGTCTTTGTTATTAAAGATAGAAAATGATGTGAGAATGTAGTTGCAGACCCTGTCTAAGATTGAGAGTGCGAGCACTCAGGTGAGCCTCCACCCCATCTCTGAGAGCTTCTCTGATGAGAAGTTGCATCAGGTGGAGCATAACTAGCCTTGGTTTGCTAATATTGTAAATTTTATTGCAGGAGGAGTCACCTATGATAAACTCCCAGCAGAAGAAGAAGTTCCTACACGAGGTGAAGTCATATCTTTGGGATGATCCGTTGCTTTTCAAGGTTGTTTTGACCATATCATCAAGAGATGCATTCCCCTAGAGAAGACAACGAAAATTAATAGGAATGCCATTCATCTCCCAACGATGGTCACTTTGGCACAACTCGCACAACACCAAAGGTTTTGCAATCAGGTTTTTACTGGCCTTCTTTATTTAAGAATTACTACACCTTTGTTAGGACATGTGATAAATGCAAAAGAACATGTAACATATCTCGACACCATGAATTTCCTTTAACACCTATTCTTGAGCTAGAACTTTTTTATGTTTGGGGTATAGATTTCATGGGTTCTTTTCCTGCTTCTGATGGATACATGTATATTCTTGTTGCTGTTGATTATGTATCTAAGTGTAGAGGCAATAGCCACTACCAAAAATGACGCTCGTGCAGTAGTGCAATTTTTTAAGAAGCATATTTTTACATGCTTTGGCACACCTAGGGCTATTATTAGTGATGAAGGATCTCATTTTTGTAATTGTTTGTTTAATTCTCTATTAAAAAAATATGGGATGAAGCTGAGATTTGTAATAGGGCAATTAAGTAGATTCTGGAGAAGACTGTTCAGGTGAATAGGGAGGATTGGTCTCAAAGGCTTGATGATGCTTTATGGGCATAGAAGACGACCTTTAAGACACGAATTGGAACATCCCCATACAAGTTGGTGTTTGGAAAGGTCTGTCACTTACATGTGGAATTGGAGCACAGAGCTTATTGGGTTATTAAGAAGTTGAACTTTGATCTTTAGAAAGCAAGATAACATAGAATACTTTAGCTTAATGAAATGGAGGAGTTTCAGAGTTAGGCCGATGAAGGACGAAGAGATGGCACAATCAATGTACGCTATGGAGGTCCTTCTAACTTGGTAACAAAGTACTTTTGCTTAATTCACACTTATGTTTGTTTCTAGGGAAGCTTAAGTCTAGATGGTTCAGACCTTTCGTGGTGAAGAACGTGTCCTCCTATGGAGTAGTGGAGTTGCAAGGAAAAGATAGGTCAACATTTAAGGTGAATGCACAAAGAATTAAGTCTTGTTGTGGAGAAGAGAAGCAAAAGCTAGATGCGATGTTTCTTGATGATGCCTCCAGAGTATTGATGCATCTAGTTAGAGACATTAAACCAAGCACTTCTCGGGAGGCAACCCAAGTTTTCTCACCTTTCTTCATTTTTATTTTTATTTTTTTGCTTCTGTTTTTATTAACCCATACTTACTTTCGCTTCCTCTGATTTTCTCCCCTTGTAGAAGCCAGAAGCCCCTTCGTACTCAGTCCACTTGCCTATCGTATTGTGGATTGACTCACCCTCTAGGCCAATATTGTTTCCTCTCTTGCTTTGTCGTTCCTTTTCATACATTAGAGGAAATTCATGATTTTAAGTTTGGAATAGAGTGTCTTGAGTACTGTGTGCTGTTAGATTAGAATATCTGTTGTGAATTGTATGTTGAGTTCTTACAGTAGCTGTTGATTGAGTAGGATTGGATTTTTTGTTGAATTTTTTCGATTGTAATGAATGTTTCATTATTGAGTTGTGTGTTGAACAGTAGAAATTTTCATGCTTGCTTGTTGAGGATTATGGAATTGATTTGAATTGCATGTGGAGTCGAAATAGGGAAAATTATGAGAGCATAGTTCTGATGTGGTGAGTCATGTTTAGATCCTTCTTTGATTCCTTTGTTTTTGAGCACGTAGTCCTTCTATTTAGGGTTCTAAAGGTTTAGAGTGTCGTTAACTGGGTTGTGTCAGCTTTAGATGCCTCCAAATGGTCTAAATTTTGTCTAAGTGACTTATAGGTTAAGTAGGTTTTGTACTAAAAAAGTGTGTCTAAAGAGGTTACTCCTTCTTTCTTAATGTGCGCATAATCAGGGGCACTCGTGACACTCATGGGTTGCCTTTGCAGAGAAAATACTGAAGGAAAGTGAGTAGTGTTCTAGGATAGATGTGTTGCTTGTAGTTGGATATTCAGCACTTAGGAAGTAGGAATAAGCCAAAACGAAGGTACTACATTTTGATTAGGCTCCTCTTTTAGCAAAAGAGAAAGGATTGATGAATTTCTCGTAGTTGGATACCCATCACCTAGGAAGTGGGGGTAAGCCAAAACGAAGCTGATACATCTTCCTCTTCTAGCAAGAAAGAAAAGAAACGAAAAAAACAAAGGAAAAAATAGAGCAAAGCAAAGAAAAATTGAAAAGGAAAGAAAAAGTTTTCCTTAAACTACTTTAAGTTCGGAGTTTTCACTTAATGATGCCTTAATGCGAAAGTAGAGGCCGCCTAGAGCCCATGTTACATACACTCCAAACTTATAAGAACTAGAACGAGATGAGTTTGCACACACACACACAAAGGATGATAAGAATTGGCCTTGAACTTTCTCACTAATCGAATGTGCTTGAACATTTCTTCTATTTAGCCCATTAGATTTCATTTTGCAGTGAGATGGGAGTCTAAAGGATGTAAGTGTTGAAGTTCTCTTATGTGTTTTATGTTTTGTTTTTACTCGAGACTAGCAAAAGTCTAAGTTTTAGTGGTTGATAGCACCCAAAAACTGTTACTTTAGGGCCTTAAAGTTAGTAATTTTGTATGCTTGAAGTATGCTTTGATGCATGTTTTATGTCCTTTTGTAGAAACGAAGTAAATTGAGGTAAAAAGAATGATTTAATGATGTTCTGGTAAAAAAAAGAGGTTTAAAAGGAGAAAATTTGGCTAAGGCTTGAAGAAAATAAGCCAAACCAAGTGGAAACCCGAGAGCATAGCGTCTCAACGTCGAGACTTGACATTGAGACTCAAAATTGGAAGAAAAGTGAAGTAAAAAAACTGGAGGTGATTTTGCATAGCATGGCGTCAGGATGTCATGCAATGGCACCAAGATGCCACAAATGGTCGCGCGTCGCCATGCTACTTCGAGTTTGTCTGCCAAATTTTTGTTCCAACTACACGTGTTTTAGGAGAGATGGGACAGCGTCGAGACGCCTCCCTTAGCGTCTCGATGCTACCTGCAAGTGACTATAAATGTAGAGTTTATTTTAGGGCTTAGGGGGAAGGAATTTCATAGCCCTTTTGTTCGAACTTCGAGGAATAGTAATGTGCTTGGCCTGGGTTTTTGTGCTGGAGTTTAAGGGAGCCTACTCTAGTGTTCGAGGGTGAAAACTGAGAGCATGTGGAGCTGTTCAGCGACAATGTTGAAAAAACCTAGGAGTTTATCTTTTTCTCCTTATTCTTTTATCTACTATTTTATTGGTTTAAATTATTGTATTTTGAGGCCACTTAGTGGCTAAACATCTGTAATCTTATGGTGTTTGACATTTTTAGGCTTATTTTGATGTATTAAACATTTTGTATTTATTTGAAGTGCTAAATCTTCTTAGTATTTTTTCTATATTGTTGTTCTTACATGAGAGTGTTTAATGGATGTGTCTTTACTGTTTAGCTTGAAAAACTGGGTTGTAAATAGGACTTAAATGCTAGGCAATTGAAATGTATGCATGAAAATGATAGGTTTTCATTGAGGCAAAATTTAGAAAAGAACAAATTGCTACAATTGATTAGTAATTGCAAGAAATTGAGTTATTAATTGATTATGAGGTTAGGTGAACTTGAGAAATTGAACCTAGAGTCATTAATTTTCTAAGCCTAGGATTCTAGCAATTAAGAAAGACCTAGAATTGTGTGAATAATCATTTTAGCCTAAAAGAAGCCAACACCCTAGAATTCTCTTTTTCTTAAGTTTTCACTTAAAGCGTGCATTTTTATCGTTAGTTTAGCTTAAAAATTAGCTTCACATATGTGTTGGATCCCTAGATAAAATTAGAAGAATCAATTAAAAACTAAGAGATTTAGCAATCCAATTCCAAGAGGATGATATTCGGTTTCCTGACTGTTTTATATTACAATTTGACTCATGCACTTGCGGCAACGTAGTGAGCTGCGATGAAAAAGCAATCATAGGTATGTTGGAGTTTTTCTGCGCCCAGTTGAAGAAAATGGCAAAGAGGCAGAAACGCATCGTTCGATATATGGAGAAGTGGAATCGAGTATGGATTCGGGCCTTTTAGCTCAAGAATGCGCACATGCCACCATTGCCATCACTCTATCCTCGTAAAACTAAAGATGCGTCAGAGTCAGATGGGAAGGGTAGTTGAATGCCTTAGGGAAGCATCTATCTTCTCTCCTTTCACCTTATGTTGAATCTCGCTCCTTTATCTCATATGTAGAAAAGCTGGTAGTTTGTGCCAACTTCTTTTGTTAAAGAAAAAGTAATCATCTTCGTTGTAGTTTTTTTCACGCATTTTTATGTTGATCGTTTCTATCTTTTGTTTGTCTGTGCCTGTCTTTTGGCTATTTTTCCTTAAAAAAAACCCTAAAATGCAATAACAAGCCTAATGTTGTGGACATGTTATAATGTGTCACAACCTTAATTGCGTCCACATCAAGCTGCCTTTAGAAGCTTATCTCTAAGTTGCTTTCTTTAGGTGTGCCAAACTAACCTAAGTCGTGCTTATCACCTTGCCTTTCCTTGATGATCACCTAGCCTATAGGGCCTCACCTACAACATTCCTCTTTGATTTGTGGATTCTCTAAACCCTTCCCCAATAAGTTGCTTATCTTGTACTAACCATCCCCACCTTTTCATTTTTTCTACTAGTAATCAATGAGGGCATTGACAACTTCAAGCTTGGGGGTGCTTACCATTATTTAGAGCCTTAGTGTTGTGCTAAATTATTATGTAAGGCAAAAAAAAATGTCCCCTTTAAAGAAAAAGAAAAGGAAAAGGGATTGATGTAATGCTCGTAGTTGGATACTCAGCACCTAAGAAGTGGGGATCAGCCAGAACGAAAGGTGATACATCCTTCCTTCCTTAATGTATTGCTTATAGTTGGATACCCAGCACCTAGGAAGTGGGGGTAAGCTAGAACGTAGGTGATGTATTTGACCTTTCCTTTTAAAAAAAAATATGAAAGGGATTCATTAAAGTCACTTAAGTTTTAGTGAAAGTAGGCATTTGGATTTAAGGACTTTTGAGGAAACATACGTGATATGCTCAACCCTACCACAAGTGGCTTAGGCAACTCTTGTATAAACAAGCACCTCCTAAACACACACGGTAACATTTAGCATACACACCAAGAATCACCTAAAGGAAAGAAGAAATTGACTTACCTTGAAGGTCAAGGCTTTGGATTGAGAGTTGTTCTTAATCCAAAGTGAAACACTCTACAAGTTTGGTAACCAACCTCAACTTTATTGTTTCTAAGTGGTTTGTGCAACAAGATCAAGTGCACCAAGCTCTCATGGTTTTGGGAGCAAAAAAAAAGGCTCAAGGACTAATTTTCATTTCATTCATCAAAGTCTCCCCTCAAATTTTTTAAATGGAGGCTTTAAATAGCCTCATGGTTGGTAACCTACAGAAAATAAACTAAACCCTAAAAATAACCTAACTTGAATAGTGTTTAGTTATAAGTTATTTGGGACTTTCTAAAATGGGCCAGCTAAACACAATTAGATCCGTGTTTGGCCCTAATAACTATTAAAAGAAATTACACATGAATTACAAAAGAAGGTTACATGAAAAATACATGGAAAACATTACTTTAGAGTTTTAAATAATAAATATCTCCTAAATTGAAGTTCTCGAGTTAGGTGTCTCCATGTTACATTAAAAATCATTTCTCCACTTACTCTCCTTCCTTATGAAGCTTGATACTCAACATGTTGAAGTGGAGTACTCATTCTTTAGTTGGCCCATGTTGCATGATGTATCCTTTTTTAAGCACATCAATAAGTAACTGTTGAAATTGAGTAGTGAAGCACTAGAAGCTAGGGTTTTAGGATAGCAACAGCAGGGAGTAGAGTGCAGCCTATGCTTTAGTTGAGAGTCTTAGAGAAAACAAACTTGCAGATAGGTAAGTAAATTGGTTAGATAGAGGCACCCTAAGTTGAGAAGATGGCTAAGAAAACAATTATTACAATGTCTGTGATAGCACTCTAAAAATGGCTCTTTTAGTGCCTAAATTATAGAGATTTTGTGTGATTTATGTGAACTTTGATGCATTTGTTGATGAAATTGTAGGAACTTAGTGTTTCAATGCGAAAATAAAGATCTTGGTCGATTCGGGCTGAAAAACGAGCCAAGATGAGCTAAAATGGCCAAGAAATGAAGAAAAGAGGCCTAAATTGGTGCAGACCTGAGGCGTAGTGTTGAGACGTCATGAATGGGTGTCTCAACGCCCATTTCTACATAAAAAGGAGTGGGATGATGAACAGTGCTAACCATCTTGACGCTGTCGAGCAAGCAGCAAACATCGTCAGCCTCACGCACAGCGCACACCTCAGCTACCCTACGTGCGTGTGCGCCTCTGGGTCATCTGCATGCCCACTGTGCTCACAACGCACGCGTTCCACTCCTCAACATCGCTTCCATAGATGATGCAGAGGCGTGCGCTCCACTACTCAATGTCGTCTGCCCCCCTTAACGATGCCTCGACGCTGTGCTGTGTCTCGACGCTGCTGCATTTTATGAGTACGCCCTAAAACGCGCATTTTAGGTAAGTTATTCGAACCAGCGTCTCAACGTTGTCGGTTGTATAGTATATAAACATCATTTTGAAACTAGGGCTTGCGAGTTAGATTTTTGGTACGATTTTCGAGAACTTTCGATAGAAATTACTGAGGTTCACTATTTTGGAAGGTCGATGAGGTCTCGAGGTGCTCGAGATCATATTTTTTTCACCTTAGGAAGCATGCCCACGGCGGAAACGAAGTGGATTTCACCCAAGAGTCTGCTTCTCTTTTTTCTTTTCAGTTGCCTTACTTTTCTGTTGAATTTCCTGGGCTGATTTCATAATGTACAGTAGCTAATTTAGTTAAGTTTTAGGGTGTAGGGATGTTAAAGAACAATTAAATGTGCTGATTTATTATTTAAATGCATTAATTTTCTGCTTGTCTTTCATTTTCCAGCATTATTGACTTGCAATTAAGTGGTCATTAATTGTTGAGTACTAGCATTTATTGTCTTGCTTGAGAGAGAGGGTGATAAATTAGGCCTTGGAATTTGGACATGAATTCTCTTATGCACGAGAGTGATAGGGGAATGTGTGAGGTCATCGACGAATAGTTTATTTTCCAATTGTTAGTCTAATTGCAAGAAATTGGTTTAGGCTAGTTAATTGAGGATGGTTGAGCTCGAGAGAGGAAACTCGAACTAAGAAAATTCTAGACTTAGGCGAAAAAGTAAAAAAAAAAAAGCATTTCAATAACTAATTGACTATTTAATTGGGTCAAGAAAAACACCAACACCCTAGAACTATCTTTCCCTTGATTTTATTCACCAGTTATCAAGCTTTCTTTATTGTTTTCCTGAATTTTTAGTATTGTTTAATGACCTTGGGATCCCTGGATAAAACCAAAAGAACTAATCGATAATTAGAAAAATTAACTATCAATGATTCCCTGAGGACGATATTCGATCTTCTAGGCTGTATTACTACGATTGACCCGTACACTTGTAGTGCCGCATTGTTGGGTGCGACCAGTCTGCAGTTGATAGCACTCTAAAAAGTGCTATTTTAGTATCTAAATTATTACGGTTTTGTGGGCCTTTAAGTGTACTATGATGCAATTATTGTTGATTTTGTAGGAACCGAGCATTTCGAGGTGAAAATAAAGATCCATGTCGAGTCGAGTTGAAAAATGGGCCTAAGATGAGCTAAATCGGCTAGGTAACGAAGAAATGAGGCCAAAAAGAGTGCAGGCCCGAGAGGCAGCGTTGAGATGCTATCAATAGCGTCGTGACACTGCAAAAATCAGCACACAGGCAGTCCACCGCTCGTACAACCACGCGCATGCCCCCACGCACCGCGCGCACATGCACGCATTGCTAGCCCAAGGCGTGCGCCATCTTCTCCTTCCGCGCGCGCCCCCCTACTGCACATAGCCAGCGTTGAGACACTGCCCACAGCGTCTCAACGCTACGAATTTTTTTTCTGCCATCCAAAACGCGCGTTTTACTTAAGAAATAGAGGGCCAGCGTAGAGAGCTGTCCCATAGCGTCTCAACGCTATGGGCAGATCAGTATAAAATCTTCTTTTCGTGATTAGGGCCGAGGACTTTTGGTGGGTGAAATTTTCGACGATTCTCTACAGAATTGGAGGACCTGAATATTCTGGATGGTTTGGGAGACCTCGGAGTGCTTGGGATATAGTTTTCTTGCCTCAAGAAGCGTGCCCACGATGAAAACGGAGTGGAAATCATCCAGGAGTTCTCATTTTCCTTATTTTTTCCAATTTCTGTCGTGTTTCTCTATTTTTTTCCGGATGTTTTTATGGATTAACGATAATGTATAGAAGCTAAATTAATTAGTTTTAGGGTGTTGGGAATTTAAAGACCCGTTAAATTCGTTAATTATTGATTGAATGCATTGA
>JAOANK020609673.1:0-11882 GCA_026257165.2 Telfairia occidentalis
GGGTAAAATTGGAAAAGAAAAAAATGAAAATCAGATTATATGTTGTTTTGCTATATTTGCAAATTTCAAAAAAGCATGGCTATATTTACAATTTTTTTTCAAAAATTTTCTATTCATGCAACTGACCCAAAATTTTATAGTAGGAACGACCAAATTAAAAAGACTCGAGCATAAATACTAAAATATAATTTTAATACTTCTTTTTTTTTTTGAGTTCAACAATATTAGGGTTGGAGATTTAAACTTCTAACTTATTAGTCAAGAATATAATGATTTAATCAATTGAGTTATATACAAATTGAGAATATATTTTTAGTATGTAGGGTGCATTTGACATAACTTTTGAAAAAAATGTTTTCAAATAAAATTATTTTTTCTCTGAACATTTTTTAAAAAAATTGATATAATTTAAAGTATGTTTGGTATAATTTCTTGAATGAATTTAGATGATCAAAAGACGTTTTATAAATAAGTTGATATCAGTGCGAGTATGATCGCGAATTTACTAGGTTGATGAGGTTTCCTCCTGAGCTTGTAGACACTGAAGTAAAGAAAGCAGAGCGTTTTATTATGGGACTTAAGGACGGGATCCAAGGATTCATGGCAGCTCATTGTCCAGCAGACTATGCTTCGGCGCTACATATAGCTTCCCTAATTGATTTCAAAATAGGTAGCAGATCCCAGGCTCCTTCAGCACTTGAAACTACCTCTAGGCAGAAAAGAAAATTTGAGCAGACACCCTCTTACGTTCAACAGTCTGGTGAGCAAGAGGAGTCGAATCAAGAGAAAGAGAAGTCAGTGTGCATAAGCTGTGGGAAGCAGCATTGGGGACGTTGTGTGTCCAGCAGTAGAATATGTTTCAAATTCCATCCGGAAGGTCACATAGCTGTGAACTGTCCCAAGAGTACTGTAGGCAGTTCGAGTCAGGCCACAAACTCGAACCAATTTAATCCACAGTCGGGAATGAGATGACGAGTTGTTCAGGATTATCAACTTTCGGGGATGAAAGTTCTTAAGGTGGGAGTGATGTAACACCTCGCTTAATTGTTTTAATTTTATTATAAGTTGTGATGAGGATATTTTTATAATTGGATTTTTGGATTTCTTGATTGTTGGTTGTTGGAGAATTAAGTTTGATGAATGATTTATCTTTTTAAATTTTCTAAGTTAGTAAAAGGTGAAAAATAGAAGTGGTGGAATTGGTTTATTAATTGGTTAATTTGAAGAGGAATTTAGTAATTTATTTTTGGGTTTATGGAAAAGAGAATTAATTTGGTTAAATGGCAAAGTTGTAAATAGGAGGACTTTGGATTAAGTTAGGGTTTTGGGTGCTTGGTATTTAAGCCCCTTAAGAAACCTTAGCCACCACTTCTTTTTGGTTGCCAAAAATAAGAAATAAAAAAAGAAAAATCTCCTCCCTCCCTCTTTCTTTCTCATGCCTCCCTCCCTCTCTCTAGATCTCTCTTCTCGGTCACACTACCTCCAAAAATAGTAGCAGCAGCAGCAGCCGCTCCAAATCAGGTTTGGTGCTCAGAATCGTCCGTAAGAACTCGTGTAGGTGATCTCTTGTGTTTTAAATCCTTTTTCTTATCGTTTTCCTCACGAACCAAGGGCTTTTTCTCACTTTTGGCTTGTGGGAAGCTAAAGGCAGTGAGGACCTTCAGATCTGGAAGGTAAGAGCGTTCGTTGGTGTTTCATTTTTTGGTTTTGTTTGGTACGATCATTAATCAAGTTTTTCTTCCTTTTGTCGGCTAAAAAGTAGGTTTTGAGTGCAAGGAAAGGTAGAAAAGGACCCCGAGGACCGGATCTACACGTTGGTGAAAACGAGACGTCGAACGAAGCAGGGGTGTGCACTCACGTGGGGCCAAAAGCAGCTGTCTATGGTGGCGAGTGGGCCACACACGCCAACTTTCGCGCGGCGTCGGTTTGGTGCACTGTCGGCGGCGTTGGAACCGTGGTGACCTGAAGGTTCGGATTTTGGGGTGCGTTACTCAAAAATTGACGGCGCATGTGGACGGCACGTGGTGGCACGTGGACAGTACGTGGGCTCTGAATTTCTAAACAGTAAGCTTCCCTTGGTGTATTGTCCCTAGATGATTTTCTAAAATAAATTTCATATTTGACCTTAGGTTGACCAAGCTTACTTTGACTGATTCATTAGGGAAGTATGTAAGAATCGCTTGAGGTAAGTGATCCCGCTTACGAACCCGTTAAGGGCTTAGGTTGGATGATGTTTGTGTATGTGTGTATAAAGGCATGTATAAGTAGGATATCTCAATGAATAGTATAGCAAGCCATGTAAGTATTATTAACCCTTGATTGATAAGTAATGTGGCATAACTTTTAGTATGACCTCGATGTATTATGTGACATTCAATTACATGTGTTAGCATACTTGTAAATTGTTTGTTGAAATATGATATATTTATATTGAATGATGAGGTATGACATGCATGTTGTATAATGTTGAGAATTCATGTCGTATGTATGTGGGACGTTGGATGAACCATAGAATCATGATTTATAAGAGGATAACAACTACCTACCACACCTAAAGGGTCGGTGTTGGGCAGGATCCGGCTGTTCTGAATGAGTGTCATCTAGCATCAGATGCAGTCAGATGCCCTCAATTATTCTAAGGGCCCACACTTGTACCCAAAGTGAGATGACACCATGGTGGGATAAAGGTTGTTGTGCATCTAGCATGAGAAGAACAGTATACTATCAACCAATGAATAGTAGTCCCAAAAGCTTATACCATGAGTTCACATAATTGTGTGTGTTTGTAGGTCTGACCATGTAGGTTGGGTCACTTACTGGGTATTTATTAAAAATATTCAACCTTTTCTCTTAAACATATTTTTTCAGGTAACGGCAATAACTATCGTGGTGGATGATGAGGAAAAGTTCCTATTGTCGTGGTCATGAGTTGTTTTATTTATGCATTAGGTCTAGGGCTTATGTATTTGAAATTCAAATTATATTACAAGTTTGCTCGCTAGTTACTTTTTATTTTTACTGCGTTTTCTTGCGATCGCAATTCAAGATTTGAATTTTTAAATTGCCCTTTAAGTGTTTAAATATAAGTTTTGTATTATGTAAGCTTTTAAGTTTTAAAAGCATGCATGTATTAACGGTCCCAAGTTTATTTTTAAGTTGGGTCATTACAAAAGTATTTTTTAATAGTATAAAATATAATAAAATTTTTATTAAAAATATTTTATGAAAAAGTGTTTAGGTTAGAAAACATATAGGAGTCTTCGATTTTGAAAATGTTGGATGTATTATATGCGTCGCTTGCCAAAACGAATCCCAAAATGTAGGAAAATGACATAACAGACAGTGGCGAAGAACAAATTAGGGAAACACACGTCAAAACTTTGGTTTTGTTGTCTGTAAAGAAAGTTGTGTTTCTTTAAGTATATAACTTTATTAAAGAGAGATCTAAATATGCCGTACAACATGCTTAGAAAAAAGTAGAATAATAATTACTTAGGCCTGTTTGTTCGTATTTTTTGTTTTTGGTTTTTGTTTCTCATTTTTTAAGAAATACATATGTTTGGTAACTTATCATATTTTTTATTTCTAAATTTTGAGAAACGTTTATAAGAATTGGCCAAAATTTAAGAAACTACAAAAAGTAGTTACTCAAATTTCATTTCTGTTTTTGTTTTTCAATTTTCAAGCTTGTACTGTCTCTTTTCTTTCTGTTTCTCTTTTCTCTTCTTTCTCTCTCTCTTCCCTTATAATATATTTTCTTTTCATACTTATTTATCATTTTTGTTTTTGCTTTTCTTTTTTGTTTTTGTTTTCTTTTTGTTTTTCTCTCTCTTCTCTCTCCTTTCATTTTTCCTTACATATGTCTTTTTCTTTTTTTTATACGAGTCTTTAATTGTTATTTTCTATTTAAATCTATATTATTTTTTCTCAATTTTGGTAGAATTTTTATTAAATTAATAAATTAATAAGATAATTCATGTTCGATTAATTTTCAAAAAAAAAAATCTTTCTTTTTTTTTCTAGATTTTATTTGCATGTATGATTGGCTAAATTAATAAAAAAAAGTTTATTATTGAATTTAAGAAATGTGGATATGTTCGATTGTATATCCTTAAATAAATGTCTCATTACCAAGTCGAAACACAAAAATATGTATCAATAGCATGTTCTTCAATAAATGAATGCTCGTTTAAAATTTACAAAGTTTGCCAGACAATTTACAAATTAGTCTAATTGAACTAACTTATGTAAGCCGACATCATTTAAGATAAATTGGCTAGAATGATAAATGACATTGCAAATCAAATTTAAACGACATTTGAAAAAAAAAAAATTCTTCGAGATTGAAATTATATTAAATGCTATAAAGTTTTTATAATTGTTACTTTTATATTTATTTTAATGTGTGTTACACATTTTATTATATTATATGTACTCAATTTTATTTCAACTAAAAAACAGTAAACAAGAAAAATTTATCAAACACATTTATGTTTCTGATTATTTTTTAAAAGAATCAAGAAATAAAAATAATTATCAAACATTCTTCTTTTTCTAGTTCTAGAAAAACAAGAAACAAGAAATAAGAAATAAGAAACGGGAAGAGTAAACTTACCAAATGAGTCCTTAACTTTCTTTTTGGCTGTTTTTTTCTTCTTTCTTTTTCTTTTTTTTTGTCTCTTCTTACAACAGTTTTACAAAGTTTCTTTTTGGCTTTCTTTGGTAAAGGTAAAAGATAAGTTTAGTAAACTTATAGAGACCATCTTCATCAAAGGGCATGAGGTCTAAAGATCAACCAAAGCTAGATCCATACTCACATTCAATTTTGCCTAAAGTTAAAAATTTGACCGATCTGACCCAACACAGGCATTCATCCATTAGATTGGATATGGATCTTCATTTGGAGGTTGGTTTGGCCCACCAGTCAGCTTGTTTAGGCTATATTTAGATTAACTCGTCGAGTTGAACCAATTAATTTATACATGCCTATATCTAATATTTAATATATTATCATATATTTTAAAAAGTAAACCTTTTAATTTCTTTTTTTTTTTAATGAAAATGCATTTTATACATTATATATTATAGTTTATAGTTAATAAAAATAATTATTCCAAAAAAAATAATTAATAAAAATATTAGAGGTGTAAAACATGAATAATTTTTTTACAAGTAAAAAAAATAAAAGAAAAACTTATAAAATTGATAATTTTATTATGAAAAAATAACCAAAACTTACCCCCAAAAAAAATAAATTAAATTTGGTTAAAAATAATCTAAAAATTATTTTTTAAAAAATAATTTAAAAGTAATACTATTCAATGGGGCCAATCCAATGGGCCGACCCAAGGTCTTATTATTAGAGGTTAGGCCAGGCCAACCTAGGCGTAAACAGTATTTTAGGCCCGCAGACTTAAGTCAATGAGGCTGACTTATAGATAGGCTTGATAAAGTTTTTTGTTTTTGATATTACACATTTTTTTAGAATTTTCAAAAAAGTAATTAAAAAAAAAAAAAAACCTGTTAGCTTAAAAATTAGAAAAAACAAAAACAAAATTATTATTAAATAAAACATAAATATTATATTTAAATTTTATTGTAATTTTTAAGTTTTATTTTGGTTTCATGCTGATAGCTAAATTTTCATCAACTTGTCGATATTTCGACATTTTCATGTCCATAAGTGTGAGATCAACATAAAAAGTGAATCAACCTTTTCATTGTATTGTAAAAAAAATAATGAAATATTGAAACAAGCATTAGCAAAACATCACTAATATAAACATAAAATTAATAAAAAGAAATTTTAACTTATTTAAAAAGCGTGAAGTACTTACTTGTTAAGTTAAGGAGAAATTACTTTTTTGGACTCCAAGTTTTTAGTTTAATTTCTATTTTGTCCCTAAGTTTCAAAATATTATACTTTCACCCATGAATTTTGAGTTTATTTAATTTCTATCTAGTCCCTAAGTTTCAAAATATTTACAATTTTACCTCTAAGTATTGAGTTTGATAACCATTTGATCCCAAATATAATAGAAACTATGAGTAATCTTAATGGAACGATGATTAGAATGCTGACGAGGGCATTTAATTTTAAATTATATTATTTAGAATAACTGTAATTGGTAGAAATTTAACTTAGAGTATTAGCAAAATTAGCAACACTTTTTTTTAATTTTTGTTTTCAAATATAGCAAATATTTTTTTAAAAAATTCAGACCTATTTAAACAATTTTAAATATTTTCTATTTTACCCTTATATATCATTGATCATTTGTATAGTATGTTACTAATATATCGTTGTTATTATTGCAATTCTGTCCAAAGTCCCACATTGGCTAGACACGGGAAGATCGTGAATATATAAATTAAGAACAATATCTTCATTGGTACGTGGCATTTTGGGTGATACCAAAACCAAAACCATGAGGGCTTATGCTCAAAGTGGACACTATCATACCAATGTGGAGATGTGAAGAGTTGTCGTTTATTCCTAACAAGGGTATCAGAACCATACCCCTGACTTAGTCATGTTGTAACGTGATCCCTTTTCTTTAATTTGATTTTTAAGTTGTTATGTTCAAATAAAATAAGGAATGTATATGAGTTTGGATGTTTATTTTGATGAAGGAAATATTTAGGAGTTTGTTTGTAAGTGGAGACTTTATTTATCCTCAGATTTTCTGGAAACATGAATATTTGAGAATGATGGCATTGTTGTAATTAATTCAAGTTGGGATTGAGGTTTGGGATTTGGTGTTCCCGATATATTTGGATATGATAGAACCTGAACACCCAACTTTATTTTGCACGCAGTCATCACCTCTCTCTCTTCCCCACTCCTCACCCGCGATAGGAACAAGCGACGGGTCTGGATCTTCCGACTACGACGACCAGCAGCAAGAACCAGCAGAGAGCATATATATCTCTCTTCCACTTGCGAGCGCAAGAACGCCCACCCGGCAGCATTCGCTACTTCCTCCTTCGGCGAACAGCAGCTACGATACCACCCTAGTCAGAACCAGCCGGCTACGCAACCTTAAGCAACGGCAGCAGACGGCACCAATGAATGGCGCGTAGGACTCCCAATCCGTGCATTCAACGATGCGTGAGACCTACTGGGCACTAGTCTCGACGCGTGATCTAGCCCAATAGAAAGATCAGCAGCTGGGCTACATAGTGACAGGAGGAAGAATTTTTCCAATGGCGACGACTTGTGCCAGTTGGCGGCGGTAGTGTCGGGCAGCGTGTTTGTAGAGGTTTCACCCTAAAAAACTATACATATTGTGTATTTGGATTCTTAGTTTGTATTATGAGTTATTAATTAGATCATGTTGTAATTCGTGTTAAGTTTGCTAAAGAGAATGTAAATTGGGCTACTAAGATTGTAGTTGGATCTTTTGAATCAAGATCATTGGGCTTGGTCGAAAACTATTTGACTTGTTTGTTGTAATTATTGAATATGTATATCATGTGCCGTTGGAAGATTTAAGCATGAGAACTTGTTATTTTGGGCATGTATATGTGGATTATGGGTGTTGAGAGTTCCATATGTATATTGGAATGTTGGATGTCTTTGTGGCTCGATTGTATGTTATGTGATTGTTTGGTACCTATGCATAATTTGGATGTGCGCTGCATGTACATATAAGAGTTATACTATCTCTACTTATTGTTGTATGGAGGACCTCTATGAGATGTATTCTCAGCTATGTGCTTTTCTGTGTGCTTATTTTGAGGTTCCTCCATGCGATTTGTGTCTCTGCTTAGTGTTGTATGGAGGATCTCCACGAGAATGCATTCTCTACTGTGTGCTGTGTTGTGTGCTAAATTTGAGGTTCTTCTATGAGATAGTATGTTTTTGTGTAAGACATGGAATAGGTCACACATGAGATGAATCATTGTTTGTGTTTGCATGTCCGACCCTAGGGGTCGGGGTTACTTATTTGGTATTTTATGTACTCAACTTTTTCTATTTATTTTTTTAGGCAAGAGCAAGGGATTCCTAGGTGACTGGTGAGGAACAGTTACAGAAGGGTCATGGTTACCAGTTACAATTTTCTGCTTGTCTCATCGTTTACATGTTTTTGAACTAAATGTCTTACTTTTGGAACTAAGTTTAGTTTTCGTTTTCAATTGCTTTTAAATCGAGATCCCAACATGTTATAATTTGTATTTTGGAATTTATTTATTTCAGCATTTAAGAAAATCTGATTTCAAGTTTGGAAAATTTTATAAATTCTTTATGTAAATGTATGCATGTAATTAGCGAACTTAGATAGTCTAAGTCTAGAAGTCGGGTAGCTACACATGTCGGGTAGAATCATCGAGTAAGAAAGTAGGTGAGTCTTAAAGACGCAATCATATGAAAATTTCTATTTGAAGGGAGGCTTGAGTAGTCCTTTGTTCGAGGTGAGGATTGTTGAAATTGCATCCAAAGTCTTACATTGGCTACATAAGTGGAAGATCATGGATATATAAGTTAGGGACGACATCTTCATTGGTATGAGGCCAAAACCAAAACCATGAGAACTTATGCCCAAAATGGACACTATCATAAGGTATATCAGTAATAAACCTAATACAAAATGAACATAGTTATCAGTGATATATTTCTTATTACTGATATATTCTTTTCAGTGATTTACTGTTTTTATATTGATATTAGGTTATTACTTTATTTAACATCATTTCTAATTCTATTTATATGGTACATTAATGATAGTTCTAATAGGAAATCAACATGCAAATAATCATTAATAGAAAACGAAGTATATCATTGATATATATACAAGCAACGGATATCACTAATATACCTTATATGAATTGATATCACTAATATACATAATATCGAGTATCATTAGTATATATACCAAATATCTAATCTACATAATATGAATTGATATCACTGATATACGTAATAGCAACTGTCACACTGATATACTACTTACAGATATATTTATGATATACTTCATATCCAATTCCATCACAAAATAAAATTACCAAAATTACAATATTAAAACAAAGGTAATTTTTCTTCACTTCACTTACAACCTCTTCATTTTCTTCTTCATTTTTTTCTTGTTGTAACAACCCGACTTCAAGACTTAGACCACCTAGGGTCGCTACAACCATACATGCTCTTAAATAAAAAGTTATAAGAATTTTTAAACTTGAATCAAATTTCCCTAAATGCTGAAATAATCAAGTCCCAAAATTTTAATTGAAAACAAGTTGGGATCCCTGATTCTAAAGCAATTGAAATAGAAAAACTAAACATAGTTCAAAAGTACGACATTTAGTTCAAACACTAAGAAACAATGCAACTTCTAAAGTAGACACATGCAGAAGATTGAAATACGCAACCATGACCCCTATACAACCGCTCCTCGTCAGCCACTCAAGTAGTTCTTACTCTTACCTAAAAAATAATAAAAAGAATAGGTTCAGTATATATAATATACCCAGTAAGTAACTCTGACCCCTAGGGTCAGACATGCAAACACAAACAATCATTCATCTCATGTGGGACCTACTCTCTATCTCTCATAGGAGTATACCATCTCGAGGCACCTTAGAGCACACAGCAGCACAAAGTAGAGAATGCATCTCATGGAGGTTCTCATTACAATACTAAGCCAATATACAAAATCTCATGTAGAAACCTCAAAGCACACAGCATCACAAAGTAGATAATACATCTCATGGAAGTCCTCAACACAGCACTAAGCAAAGATGGTATATAACAATTAACTTAAAATTAGAAACACCTCAAATCAATCTTTGGTAAGAAATGAGGAAAAAAAAAACAACAATCAGTATACTTACCATGATTTTCTTGCCAAATAAAATCTCTTTGGTATAGGAAAAAAAATGTATAAAATTGAGACTTGAGAGAGACCTAAATTTATTGGACTAAAAAGAAAATTAAAGCAACAATTGCAATGCAAACATTTTGTTAACACAACTTTGAAAATGCAATGTAGTGCAACAATTTAAAATTTGAAATGACATGAATTAAAAAATTATAAGATCAAAATATATCCTATATCAATGAATTTGGCATAAATGGAAAACATAATTATTCCTTTCTAAACAATGAATTTCTCTCTAACTATATGGAACTATTTATAGGAAAGACAAGTGTTCACACTAAATTTCCCGAGAAATGTAATACGTGAATGAATTTAATTTTTGTGTTAATTTAGTGCAATGTGGTATTATAATCTCTAATATATGGTCCTTTCATTTTTTTCTCTCGAATATATGTGTGACTTGAGGGTACTGTGATGCTTGATCTCAAGGTTGAATTTTCAACTTTGATCTTGTTGAAGTTCTTCAGTTTCTTGAGCTTGTTGAATTTCTTCAGCTTGAGCTTGTTGAAGTTCTTCGGTTTCTTGAGCTTGTTGAAGTTCTTTGGCTTGAGCTTATTGAAGTTCTTCGGTTTCATGAGCTTGTTGAAGTTCTTCGGCTTGAGCTTATTGAAGTTCTTTGGCCTCAGCTTGTTTCTTGAAAAATTTGTTGGAAACTTGAACTCTTGTACGATTTGGTCATCAAAGTCTTCAGAGATTCTGATCTTCAGTCTTCAAAGTTTGAGCTCCAAGTCTTCAATCTTCAAAGTCTTGAGAGCTTTTCCTTTCGATAACTCCTATTTATAGAGTTTGTCTTAAGCACTTTGTATAGTTTGGGTTTGTTGGACCAAGTCTTGAACTTCGACTCATTTGGGCTTTGGGCTAAATCTTTTTTATAATGAACTAAAGCTAAATTTAGGTTTTTGGCTCAACTCCTAGTTTGCATTTATCGAGCTCGTCTAATTTACTAAACTGGACCTTTGGGCTAAGCATATTGGATCGAGCATCGTGATTTAATTTGATCGGGGCAATTTAGTGGGACCAACACGTGGCATCTTTGGATTTGCCAAAATAAATATTTCAACAGCAAGATCTTCACCATACCTTACCAACCATTAAAAAGTGTTCATAATTGATCATTTAATTTGTGGTTATAGAATTTTGGCAAAAAACCCTTCATCTTTACTCAAAAAACTTCATCTCCAACCTAAAAACATATTCATCTTCCCAAACATTTACTTGGAAAAAAAATCAATGAACATTTAATTAGGAACAATTAATTTAAATTTATTAATTATTAATTTATTTAAGTGCGTGGTTTAATTTAAAGAAAAAAAGTGATTGAAAGGTATTTACGTTGATGAAAGGGGAGGGGTATGATTGAAGTTTTGAAAAATCAAGAGGGGTAAAGAAGGTAAAAAATGATACTCTAATATCCCTCCTTTAAATATAGTAGAGATTTCAACATCATGGTGGTTCAAACTTGTTGTTGGATGTTTTTTTTAAGAGATTATATTAGCGTTGTTTTTCTATTTCAACCTCTTGTGGAAGTCGTTCATTTATGATTTTCATAAGTGAAGTCAACATGCCTAATATCTCATTTCTACTTTCTTAATCTAATTTTCTATTTTGAAGAAGCTTACTTTGCACTTTCATTTTCTTGTTCAACATTTTCTTCTTTTGTCACCTCATTTTCTTTATTTAGTCTCTCTTCTACTTTCTTCATTGATTCTTTAAAAAAAATGAAAGCAATTTGTAGAAAAATCCTTAATCATAGCCACAAGAAGGATGATCGAAAATTAAATAGAAAGAAGTTAATTAAGGATCAACTATCTAATAGTAAATTAGTGACACACCCAATACTAAGTATATTGTTGATATATTTTTTATTACATATATAAAAAAAATAGTATATTCATGATATACTTTATATAAGATATGTTAGTGGTATATCACTAATTGTAACGACCCGATTTTAAAAAAAAAAAAAACCTTAGACCGTTACTACATGCATGCATAAGAAACTTT